>VDFB02278840.1:0-14108 GCA_007258455.2 Sequoia sempervirens | reverse complement strand
AAAATTAAGGTCATTTCCATAGCATAGAGATATAGAGAGCAAATAAAATAGAGATTTTAACCCATGAATTGTAGAAAGCTTCCATGTTGTTTATCAAGTTTATGTTTGTTGAGCTTAAAGGCATTTGTTTCTTGCTTAGGTTGTGAACTAAAGATCTTTTGGAGCACCTCATACAATAGAGTAGTGTATATGTGAGATATGGAATCTATTGTAATGTAAAATCTTTGCAGAAATGACCATTGAAAAAAGTGGAAAAGGCTAGTGTATGAAGGAGTCATAAATGATACAAGTGACCAAAAGCTTTGAGAAGGCAATGACATGAATGAAATAAAGTGGAGGATGAAAAAGTGTGATAAAATAAAGGATTGGCTAAGGGTTAAAACCTTAGGTAGATACTCTTGAAAGCTGTTCAAGCTTGAAATTAGAGACAGTGCATTACCAGTCCAAGAGAATGGTTAAAATCTTAGGCAGATACTCTTTAAAGCTGTACAAGCTTGCAATCAGAGAATGGAGTTTGAATTCAGGGTAATGCACTGTCTCTGATTTCAAGCTTGCAAAATGATGTCTTTGAATTACAAACATAATCTGCATGCTTGGCATAAAAATGGGTGTGGGATTGAAATCTTTCAAGAGCTATTTTATAAGTTTTGAATATGAAGTGAAATTATTTTTAATATTCTTTATGTAAAGTGCCTATAGGCTATGCAGGTTATAGATTTAGTATTAGACATTTACATACTTTCATTTCATTGCTGCAGTCATCATCAATGAGGAACCTCATCGTTTTTCATTTTGGAATAGTACAACCTTGGACATTTTGCAAGAGTTAGCTAAAAAACTAGACCAAAACATGACAACACTGCAACCTGATAGGGGGAAGACTATAACTGATTTGACTTGACATTTAAATGATGATTAATCTATGACAAAAAGAGAGACAAAGTAGTATGATCATTGATTTTTGTATAGGTACCACAAATGTTTTTTTTTTGGGGACCTTGGGACAAACTTGGGCCATATGAGGACCTTCAAATTCTTTGGGAAAAATTCTATCAATGTTTTATCTGAGGGCAATAGAGTCAAACCTATCACCTAACATCTAAACATACAATGAACTTAAAATGATACAATAAACTTATTTACAATTCAGACTGTTTTGGTGTAGACTACTCATTCTTTTTGGAGGTTTCATATGTAAAATTTTAACTAAATTGGTCATCAAAGCTAGCTTCTAAAGTTTTCTTCGCATGGAGGTGGTAAATGCTATAACCATTTATAAGTTCACCTTATTACGTGCATGACTAGGTGGAAACGGTTGAATCGCTTATTTTGGATTACCTTGAACCACTGCGGCTTTGCCTACTGGTATGTACTTTGCCTTAGGCTTATTTACAGTTTCAAAGTTCAAAGCGCAAGGAAACCCGTCATGTGTGTATATGTAGGGCAAACTTTGAGTTGACCGCGGTCACCCTTAACTTATTGTGACTCGATTATAGTGGTAACTCACCAAATTTAGAATTTCTTTTAATATGAAGGTTAGGTGGATTTATGTTATTTTTTCTACCTGAACGCGAAAAATTTGATTTTTCACCATTTTTGCCGTTGAAACGGTTCCAAAGTCTTGAAAAATCGTGCTTCGAGGATTTAGAAAACTTGAAAAAATCGTGGATTTCAAGATTTCGGTTTCTATGATCTTAGGCATATTTTTCAAACTCAGATTCGACAAAAACCCAAAAGATTCGACTTCAACAAAAGTAAAAAATATGTAACTCCTGTGTACCATAAATGTGCAAAGTAGACTTTATTTGCAATACAGGTGGAGCGAAATATAAACCAATTTTTCTCAAGGAAAATCACAAAATAATCCAAATGAATGGATTTACTGGATTAGTTGCTAGCCTCAAATACAAAATCTGAACTTGAATGGAAGATAATCGAACTTAAACTCCAAGAAACCAACTTGAATAGAAGAACTACTCAACGTCAAGAATGTGCACTCAAGATGCCACTGAGGGCGAGGTGCTAACATATGACGGAGTTTAAGAAATTGAAATTATGAACTAATTAGGCGGATAACCAGCCATGAGAGAACAATTCCACGCTACCACCGAACAGTGGGGGGAAAAGATTACAAATAAAGCAATTCATCCGCTGCGGCGGGCATCCACAATGCTGTGGGGATTCACCACTATGAGTGGGTATGAGATATTACAATTAAATTAACCTCACTGGCGGTAAACCATCCAGGGACTTATGTGAGAAGAAACAGAAAGAAATTGCAGCAAATTAAACTGGAACAGTACTACTCTTTACAGTTTGTACAATGTGGAATAAGCTGAAATTACATAGGAAATATAGAATTCTTCATACACAAGATTAAGAGATGATTTTCAATGATATTTTAACCCTCTAACAGCTGCTAATAAATCAGAAATCAGAACTTCAACAATCTGATGTAAAAACAGTAAACTGGAAATTACAATCTGCAACTGTGAGAATCAAGTAAATTATCATAACTCAAATCTCCTCCGAATGGCGTGAAACGAGTTGCAAATGCACCTTACAAGTCTGGCGCCCAAGTTAGAATCCAGAAACAGCAATCAAAGTCTCCACTTTATTTGGCACGAATCCCAAGACATCATTAAATGGTACGGCCCTTGAGGAAAATCGATTTTGCAATATAAAATTGAATACTTGGAAATTAATTCCCAAATTTTGTGAAAGGTGGCGCCTTCAATTGACTAATGCATGGCCAAAGTACCCAGAACAGAATAAAATTCGCTTTAGAAGTTATGAACAAAACTCAGCTTCAGCTGTGTAAAAACCAGGAACTTCAAAACTGTATAATTCACCAAAATTATCAACCTTTATTGCTCAATCTGCTAGTCTGTTGTGAGAAGCAGCAATGTTCCAACTAGGTGTTATATTTCAAACACGAAATTGGGAAGGGGCTAGGAGGTAGCATCCTCGAAGCAATTGCAAAATGTCCATAGTCATTTTGACAGCATAACAGTAAGGTAATTGATGGATACCAAATGCTGGAGTCATGTCTTCATTTTATAAGAATTGAGAAACTCTTCAACTTCCTCAATGGTACGCCAAAAGACAACTATTTGAATTCTCCTTATTTTCAAATTTCATAAAAATATATTCCTCAAAAAGTGGCGTCCACTTTCCTCCAAGCATAAATTCAAAAATATAAAATATTAATATCACCTTATGACAAGGCGTACCCTTCAAGTCCCCTTTTTTAAAACAACTTGCAAGTTGTAACCTTAGGCCAAGGGGTGGTCAATTGAAAAATATAACACTTATGCCAATACTTAGTAAATTTCAACAATTAAGGCTTGAGACGAAGATATTGAAACAACCAATAACATGCTCAACTGAAGTGATGACTGAAGACAACCAACTGCATACTGCCACAACTATCATTTACTAAAAATAGTAAATAAAATGAAATGCTACAAAAGCCAAGCCCATGAAACCCTAATTTCCACCTCATTCCAGTCTACGGGTTCCGGAATAGACTGAAGAATGCCAATGCTAATCACTGATGAGAAGGGGACATTACAGTCCGCCCTCCTCGAAATTGCTTGTCCCCAAGCAACTGCAAATATGGATGCAACAAAATCTGTTCACCTTGCCACGTAGCATCTTCAATAGGAAAATTCCTCCATCTAACCAAATATTCTTTGATTGTCCTTCTTCTCAAAGAACGTTCTCTAGTGTCAAGGATCTCTTCTGGAATCAACACTAAATGACCTTCCTCATCCAATGGAGGTAATTCTGATGTAGCCACCACATTGTGTCCAATTGCCCTCTTGAGGTGAGACACATGAAAAACATTATGTATTTTGCTTTCAGCTGGAAGTTCCAACTCATAAGCAACTTCACCAATCCTTTTGGTGATTTTGAAAGGACCATAAAAGCGTGGCTTCAACTTTTCTGCACCACTCTTCTTGAGAGAAGATTGTCTATATGGCTGAAGCCTCAAATAGACCATGTCCCCAACTTCAAAAGACCTTTCCACACGCTGCTGATCAGCGTATAACTTCTGCTAATTTTGAGCTTGTTGCAGATTTTCCTTAAGAGTTTTCAAGATGTCTTGGCTTTGTTGTAACATATCCAATGCTTGTGGGGCTCTACTATCACCAAACACTAGATCAACAAAGTTAGTAGCCTCATAACCATAAAGAGCCTTAAAAGGAGACATCTTAATTGACATGTGATAAGAAGAGTTGTAACAATACTCTCCTAAATGAAGCCATTTAATCCAAGCTCGTTGCTGTCCTGAAACATAGTTCCTTAAGTAGCCCTCTAACCACTTGTTAACAATTTTTGACTGCCCATCGGTTTGTGGGTGATAACTTGTGCTTGGAGTAAGCACTGTCCCACTCAATCTGAAGATCTCCTGCCAAAAAACACTTAGGAACTTGCTGTCCCTATCACTGACAATTGTTCTAGGCAATCCATGCAAACGGAACACCTCTCTAAAAAACAACTCAGCCACTTGAGTTGCTGTAAATGAAGTGGTAACAGCAAAGAAATGAGCAAATTTCGTTAGTCTATCAACCACAACAAATATACAGTCACGTCCTTGCACCTTGGGCAACCCCGTGATAAAGTCCATGGCAATACTTTCCCACTTCTGATTTGGAATAGGCAAAGGCTGAAGTAAACCAGCAGGAAAAGAGTGTTCATTTTTATTCCTTTGACAAATAGGACACTCTCTAATGTAATTCAAGACTTCATCTTTCAAACCTTTCCAAGTGAATCGTTCACGAATCTGCTTGTAAGTCTTGAAAATCCCTTGATGACCAGCAAGGGGAACATCATGAAAAGATTGTAGAATCTTTTTCTTAAGCTTAGATTCTTGTACTAAAAAGATTCTATCTTTATAATAAATTAATCCATCAACCAACTTAAACCTTTCATCAACCAATTGACCTTCTAACAAGCTGGTTGTAAACTGATTTTTAACATAATCAGCAGCAATTAATTCTTTCCAATCAGCTGATAACTCACAAATTGATTGCAAATGAGGCCTTCTAGAGAGAGCATCAGCAACTATATTATTTTTTCCTTTGACATATTCAATGTCAAAGTCATATGCTTGGAGTTTACTTACCCATTTTTGCTGCCTTTCATTCAATTCCTTTTGGCGCATAAAATGTTTAAGACTGTTGTGATCAGTCTTAACAACAAATTTACTTCCCACCAAGTATTGACGGAATTTAGACAAAGCATGCATGATGGCAAGCATCTCTTTGTCATAAATAGAATAAGTTTTTTCTGCTCCTCGCAATTTTCTGCTCTCGAAGACAATAGGATGTTTGTCTTGCATTAGGACAGCTCCAACTCCTTCTCCTGAAGCATCACATTGTAATTCAAAAGGTTTTGAAAAATCCGGAAGTGCCAACACAGGACTTGAACTCATGATTTGTTTAAACTTATCAAAAACCTCTTGTGCTTGCTTAGTCCAAAGAAAAGCTCCTTTCTTAGTAAGATCTGTCAAAGGTGCTGCTTGATGAGAATAACCTTTTACAAATCTTCTATAGAATCCACATAACCCTAAAAACCCTCTCAAATGGGAAATGTTCTTTGGAGTTGGCCAATCAAGAATGGCCCTTATCTTTTCTGGATCCACTTTCACCCCCTTTGAACTGATAATGTGGCCAAGGTATAAAAGTTCTTCCATCCCAAACTCACACTTAGATTCTTTGGCGAATAGACATTCCGCCTCTAAAATGGTAAGCACTTCTTCCAAATGCTTAAGATGCTCTTCCCATGACTTACTGAATATGAGAATATCGTCGAAGAAGATGAGCACAAACTTCCTCAACTGCTGTCTAAAAATCTTGTTCATACAAGATTGGAATGTGGCTGGTGCATTTGTCAAACCAAAAGGCATGACAAGAAATTCAAAATGCCCAAAGTGGCATCTAAACGTTGTCTTTTCTATATCCTCCTCCCTCATTCTGATTTGGTGATAGCCTGAACGAAGATCAATCTTTGAGAAGAACATTGCCCCATGGAGCTCATCAATAAGCTCATCAATCCTAGGGATAGGATATCTATTCTTGATGGTTTTCTGATTTAATGCGCGATAGTCAACACACATACGCATTGTACCATCTTTTTTTTTGACCAGCACTACTGCTGAAGCAAATGGACTCTTGCTTGGTCTAATAAAACCACTTTCCAACAGCTCCTTGATGGCTTTTTCAATTTCATCTTTCTGCCTCTTTGGATAGCGGTAAGGTGTAGTAATGACTGGTTTTGCTCCTTCTAATTCAATCACATGTTCAGAACCTCTTTCAGGAGGTCTTCCAGGAGGTAAGCTTCCAAAGACTTTACTTTTCTTTGAAAGTAAGGCTTGAATATCAGGATGATATTGCCTTTTTTCCTCAACCGGATCAGCTAGTAAAACCATACATTCAGCAGCCCATTCAACTTGATCATGGCGGATCAGCCTTTCCATCCTTTTCAAAGAAACAATTCGAGGGCCTCCATTTGACATCCCTCTTAAAACAACCTTCCTTCCATTAGATTGAAATTTCAGCTCCATGGTTTGCAAATTCAATGTGATCTCACCAAGAGATCGCAGCCATTGTATGCCTAACACAACATCAGTGTCTCCTATACCCACCACATAAAAATCATCCTTAATTTCATGATTCCCTAATTGCAAAGATAGATTAGGAATTCTCCTTGTGCAAGACATAGTGAAACCATCAGCAACCATTACTTTGAAACCATCAAAATCTTCAGTCTTTAAACCTTTTCTAGCAACTAGCCCTTCATCAATAAAATTGTGAGTTGCTCCAGTATCAATTAGGGCAACTATCCTTTGTGAATTTACAACTCCATGAACCCTAAAAGATTCATTCTTTTGAAAACTAGATAGTTGTGCAAAAACACTACTATCTCCAACCTCTTCGGACTTGTCTTCTTGAGCTTCTTCACCTTCACTACTTGCTGATTCGTATTGCTGATCAGACGAATCAGATTCTGATCCATAATCAGAATAGCCCTCCATTTGAACAACTTTGCCTCTTCCATAGCAACGGTGGCCTTTCACCCAAGGCTCACGACAAGTGAAGCAAACTCCATCCTTTCTAAGCTGTTCTTTGAGCTCTTCGGACAGCCTTGGTGGAAACTTTTTGGGCAGATTTGAAGATGGTTTTTTATCCTTCTTATGGCTGAATGATTTTGAGTGAAATTTAGGTCTTGGGGCTGCCAATTCCATGCTCCTAGCTTTCTTGATAGCTTCATCCAATGTTGGAGGATCAAATGCTTTGACCCAACCCTTCAATGGCTCCATTAAACCTTCAGCAAAAAGGACTACAAGTCTTCTTTCAGTAATGTTGGGCACCATTACTGACAACCTCTGAAAATCAGCCACATAACTTTCTAAAGATCCTGGCTGTTTCAACTGTGCCAATTCTCTAAACTTCAATTCCGGATCTTTAGTGTCAAATCTCTCAATCAGCTTATTTGTAAACTCTCCATAAGTGCGAATAAGGTTATGGCCAAGAGTGACCAAACCGTGAGTCCACCATTCATGAGCTATGCCATCTAAATGCAAGGTAGCAAATTTGATAGCATCTTCTTCCGGCATAGGTCTAAGAGAGGTAGTTATCTAACTTTTGCACCCATGACCTGGCTGTACACTTGTTACCACCATCAAAATGTTCCATAGTGATCTTTCCCAAAGCTTGGTAAAAATCATTTCTAGGGCCTGCAGGAGGACGTTGATCATTCCTACCACCATTTCTCCGACTCCTTTGATTCATGAATTGATCAAAGGTCCATGCTCCTCTCAAGTCAAGAGGTAAGGACACATACTCCATATAGGCTTGACGAGCATCATCAGCAAAGTTTGGAGTAGCCTCAACTGGTTGTTGCTCTTCCCTTGGTGTGAAAACAGGAAAGAGGGGTCTAGAGGATGACCCACTATGAATTGTAGTATGCTGACCTACAATTCTGTCTCTAGTATTCACCTCAGGACTGCCACTATTATTATTTCCATTTACTCCACTACTTTCTCCAGCTGAGTTATTTTGGGGCTGAATAATACTCTGAGCTGCTTGCTGATCCAACTTGGATAACAAACGGGACATCATATCTATCATTCCGTCAAACTTTTTCTCCACTCTATCCCTCTCTTCATTATCTCTTCTTACTGAATCTGACATTATGATAGTTGTGTGATCAACCACTTCCACTGAATTATCTGAACCTTCCACTGTTTTACCAAGGTCTCTTAGTACTTCTGAGAAGGTATCTGCCTCTGGAACGGGTGGAAACTGATGCTGATTTCTGGCCTGACTTCTAGTGTATGGCCTAGTGTCTCTGTCACTCATCAGTTAACTACTGCAATCAGCCACAGGATGGCAGGGTCTTCTGCTCTGATACCACTGAAATATGCTAACCAATTTTTTCGAAGGAAAATCACAAAATACCCAGCAATGGATGATTGGATTAGCGTTAGCCTCAAATACAAATCTGAACTTGAATGGAAGATACTGAACTTAAACTGAAGAAACTGAACTTGAATAGAAGAACTACTCAACGTCAAGAATGTGCACTCAAGATCCCACTGAGGGCGAGGTGCTAACATATGACGGAGTTTAAGAAATTGAAATTATGAACTAATTAGGCGGATAACCAGCCATGAGAGAACAATTCCACGCTACCACCAAACAGTGGGGGGAAAAGATTACAAAATAAGCAATTCATCCGCTGCGGCGGGCATCCACAGAACTGTGGGGATTCACCACTTAAGTGGGTACAAGATTTACAAACAATTTAACCACACTGGCGGTAAACCATCCAGGGGACTTTAATGAGAAACAAATCAAATAGTTGCAGCAATAAAAATGGTTAGATTAGTACTACTAATCAAAACCTTACAATTTCAACTTGACTGCAATTAGATGAGTTACAATGATAGAGAAGTGAAATATTGATATAAGAATGAATTATAACAATGTTCTTTGCTTTCCAATGACTGAAATGGTGATTAAACTGGAAACTGATAAATCTGATGCAAATTCCTGAGTTCTGGAAATTTAGAACAGCAAACTGGAAAACAGAAAAACACTCATAACTCACTTATTTCTTCTCTGAATGGCGTGAAACGAATTGCAAAAGCACCTTACAAGTCTGGCGCCCAAGATAGAATCCAGAAACAACAATCAAAGTCTCTACTTTATTTGGCACGAATCCCAAGACAGCATTAAATGGTACGGCCCTTGAGGAAAATCGACTTTGCAATATAAAATTGAATACTTGGAAATTAATTCTCAAATTTTGTGAAAGATGGCGCCTTCAGTTGACTAATGCATGGCCAAAGTACCCAGAACAGAATAAAATTCGCTTTAGAAGTTATGAACAAAACTCAGCTTCAGCTATGTAAAAACCAGGAACTTCAAAACCGTAGAATTCACCAAAATTCTCAACCTTTAACGCTCAATCTGCTAGTCTGTTGTGAGAAGCAGCAATATTCCAACTAGGTGCTATATTTCAAACACGAAATTGGGAAGGGGCTAGGAGGTAGCATCCTCGAAGCAATAGCAAAATGTCCATAGTCATTTTGACAGCATAACAGTAAGGTAATTGATGGATGCAAAGTTGGAGCAAAGACTGTCAATAAATAAGAACTCAACATGCCTCTTCAATTGCCTGAGAAGCAGCCCAAGAGACACAGGAGACCCTTCAAATTCCAAAAACCATTCAACTTCACAAGGTGGCGTCCCAAAAGGCCTTTAAAAATTCACTTTATTCAAAAATATAAAAGTGGCGTCCTTTTTCCAAGATGATGAAATATTTGAATAAAGACTAATTAAATTTATGATGAAGGCGTACCCCTTCATGGCCCCACTTTAAAACAACTTAAGTTATCTCCTTAGGCCAAGGTGGGAGTCAACAGTGAATTAGAACAAAAAGCCATTAATTAAATATTTTTGCCAACTGAAGACCAAACCAAATTATAACAACTGCTCCAACTGCCAAGGATTAAGAATTGACAACTGCAACTGCCACAACAAGCATTTACTAAAAATAGTAAATAATATGAATGCCACAGAAAACCAAGCCCAAGAAACCCTAATTTTCACCTCATCCCAGTCTACGGGTTCCGGAATAGACTGAAGAACTGTAAAGCTGATCACTGATGAGAAGGGGACATTACATCACACCTTTTCTTGGTATTCTTGTAGGACATATCCATACTTAGCTCTCCTCAACATCTTCGCGAGAAATTGCATCCAAAGGAGGGATCTGAAGTAGGAAGCTGGTACATCGGCCACGAGGACCGTCATCTTTATTTTCTTCTCTGGGTATGCGGCGAATGTGTATTGTGCATCTTTGATCTGACCGATCAATGGCACTTGTTTATTCTCCATGGAAAAACAACGGCTGAAGGTTTTGGTCATTTCAAGGCCTAACGCAGTAGCTACCTTGGCGGGCATCACATTGTCGGATGCACCAGAGTCTATGACACAGTTACTCAGCTTGAAACCATTTACAAGTAAGGAGATGAAAAACGGATCAATGCGTCCGAAAGCGGTTGGAGGATTAGATACAAGGTTACTCTGTGATACCTTGGGTTTAGGAGTAACTGGGATGTCAGGAGGAGTATCCCGACTTGGGGAAATCTTTTTATCATTGACGAACTTGACAAGCCTGTCAAATTGGTCGGGGTTGGCTTTGAGGTATTCAGCCTCGGACATTTGAACCTTGGTTTTCTTGGCATGGTCAATAATGTCGAAAGCCTGGAAAGAACTTTGTAGGTTGGAAGTTGTAACTTCACTGATTGGTTTCACAAAAGGCACATTGGTCTTTGAAACAAGAGGATTAGCTTTAGGAATAACGGGACTTGACGAAGGAGAATGAGGTGCACTTGTGGATTTGCTGCTTTCTTAGGTTGCCAAGGGAGGGGAGATCCTCTTTTGGCGATCGTTACTGGCGGCTTCTCTTTTTCTGGAACAGCAGTAGCTTGAGCCTTGTCAAGCTGATTTTGTTGATGCCACGTAAAAACAGCGTAAGTGTCAGTCACCAAGTCGTCTTCTTCTTCTTCTTCTTCCATCATCTGCAAATAGCTAATCTTGGAGTCGCCAGCCGATTCAGTTTCTTCTTCTTGGAAGAGGTCGGCATTTTCTTCTTCAGGATATTCGGGCTGAGCATAATCATCTTGTTCAGTCTCATAGTACCCTGCAGCATTGTTAGCAGGCGGGGCTTCCAGAGCAAGTCTTCCTGGAGGTGCTGGGAGACGATTCTGATTTTTGTTGCCAGCATAATTAGGGAAAGTCCTCCTAGGGACGTCCTTGTAGTTGTTACTGTTGTTGTTGTTTGAAACTTGCTTCTTAAGAGACAAAACTTCATTCGCCAACCTTTGGATCATGGGATCTGTAAAATTTGAGCTGGCAGTGGGAGCACTAACATTGGACGCCGAAGATCCTGAGGCTTGCATCCTTTTATTTCCATTAGTCCCCATCCTGATTTCTCCAGCAAGGATCATGTCGTCCTCTAGACTGGTAGCCAATTGCTGGGCTGCTTCAACGTTAACAAGATTTTCCCTACGTAAGTAAAAACTCACCTTAGGTAATTGAGTGTTGATGAAGAAGCATTTTAGGTTATGATCCGTTTGTCTTGCATCATTCAGGATCCGCGTCACCAATTTATTGAATTTCGCCACAAACTCGTGCATAGGCTCGTGAGCCTCTTTACACATGGTGGTGAGCTGCGCCAATAGAGCATGTGAATCTTCAGCAGGCTTAAATCTTTCTTCAAATTTATTGCGAAGAGTGGCCCAATTGGTGACGGAGGCATTAGGAAGAGTAAAGAACCATTCGGCTGCAACCCCTTGAAGGGATTCAATGAACAATCTTACAGAAACATCTTCGTGTTCAATGCCAAGAATGCCACATACGATGTAGAATGCGGATATGTGCTCATCGGGGTGTTGTTTGCCATCACCTTGAAATTTCGAGAGATGCTTCCTGGATACACATGGTAGTTCGTGCAAAGGCGGAGTCAAATGGAGGGGACCAAAAGCATTTCCCCATGGTCCTGTAGGTGGACCGGCCATGACTAGTTGCACAACATGTACTTGAACAGGATGCCTGCGATAAACTGACCAAACACTTGGGATAGGAGATCTTTGGCTACGTGGAGGGAAGCTTATAGCCCGTTGTAGTGGTGACCTTGCTCGTGGAAGAGTAAATGGAAAGTCGTGTTGCAACAACTCTTCAAAAAGTGGATTTGTTACTCCTTGAGCCCTCAATCCTCTTGTATATATTCGGTCTGCCAGAATGTAGATCTGAATACAAAGGATGTTACAGAGTTAACAATATACAAAAGAACAGCAAGAAAAAGGAAACTTATCTACTTCAATCAGAAGCGTGAGGCTCAGATTGCGTATGTCGTTTCCCCAGCAAAGTCGCCAAAAAACTGTTGGGTGAAAATTATATAATTAGCTTTTCGATAGATTACACATCTTGGACTTCAGCCACAGCTATGTGAGATGTAAATCTCTCCTCTCGGAAAGGGGAGGCGCCCTTCTTACTGCTAACAGAAGCGATAGTAAAACAAACAAGTAATTACAAAATGTACACGAAACTTACGAATTGGGGGGGGTGTGTTACATTCATCCTTCTCTCTTTTTTCAGAGAAGATGTTTACAATGCTTCACTGTTGGAAGTTCACAATTCTTGATAACCTTAAACTAACAACTAGCGGTAATACCAATACCTCCTATAAAATTCAAGCTGAGAAAGCGATAGAAGATACCGAAGTGATTAGTAAGCCAAACAAAATAAAGTAAAGGAAAGCTCACGAAGGCACAAAAGTGGTTTAGTAGCTTTATCAATGTTGGATCTGTGAAAATGTATCATTTGTTACGTTAGAAGCACAAAGTCTTCTTAGATGCAGCAATTCCTCGAACAACGTGAACAATTACAAGCGCAAAGTCTTGTAGATCATTCAACCAAAGTATACAAGAGCATGAACGATTACAAGCACAAAGTCTTGTAGATCATCCAACCGAATGATAAATAGAAACACAAATGCAAATCTAAATAATAGATGCAACACAAAGTTTACATAAACTATTTAGAGTCCTTCAGATTCCTCAAGCTAATCACCACCAAATAAGATCAACTCACAAAAGTATCGAATCCAACGCAAAGTTTGGCTTGCAATCCTCTTCTTTATTGATCGAATTTCATTCACAAAGCATGAACGCAAAGTTTCACAAATTTGCTTCAAAAAGGGCAACACTTCGTTGCAAAACACTAAAGGATCTTTTTACAATGGAAATCCCTCACATTATATAGAAAGAGGGATGAGCAAAATTAGGAAACTGATTGAGGAAATTTAGGAAAGTTAGGTGAGCGATTGTAGGAGATCTCACCTAACTTTGAACAAAGTCAAAGTGTAATTTGTTTTCAAAATATTACATCTTTGGGCTTGGTGTAATTACAATTTACAAAAAGACATTCGAAAATGTCAATAAATATTTACAAGATGCATAAAGGGATGCACCGGAAATGTCTAACACTGAAGAATAGGGGGCTGCTTCATGTTTCTTTGCATTGGGCGCGAAAGTCTTCAAATTTCCTCCTCATCTCGTGCACGAACTTCTCATCTGGACCAACGGTGTAATCCACAATGGTGTGAATTCTCGTGATCGATCTCATGGCAGATGAGTGAACCTTCTTGCACCTGTCGAGATGGGTTTTCAGGTTATCCAATGTGAGACTTGTATCACAAATGATGTTCAGTGAAGCTTCTGAGAAGTCTGAACTGTCAATCAATTTCATGATGGCTTCCTTGAAGATGTGGGATATTTCTGTGGCCGGCAGGAAGATACGATTTTCCTCAAGAAGTTGACCAGGCAACTCTTTGATACCTTTTTCAAGAATAGCGCGATGTCCTTCGACATCTTCCTGTACTTGGTGGAGATCTTCTGTAAGAGATTGAACTACTTGAATTCTGTGTTTCAATGATTCTCTTACCTCAATGAACTTTTCTTTGTCAAGAATTACCCCAACCTCCACCAATTTACTGAGCTTTACCTGTTTCATTTCCGACCATGACAA
>VDFB02278839.1:0-78727 GCA_007258455.2 Sequoia sempervirens | reverse complement strand
AGAATAGAGCGTCCGTTGGGCGACTTTGTTCTGTGTTGGTGCGGTCTCAAAAACCACGTCAACACCTTCCAGCTGCTCTCTTCCCATAGCCAGGGCACTGCCTCAGCCCCAACCCAAGGAGCTGCCCTGAGCATTGCTGCTCCTTTACAACCCCAAGTTATTGTTGTGTAGCAGGAAAAACCTCCACCTCCCATCATGGATTGGTTGGGAAACGATCCTTCTCGCTTATCCTTCCAAGTCTACCATGATATGCCAAAAAACCCAGAGGGCTTTTGCATGAAATTCCATCCTCTTGATCCGCAAAGGACAGCAGAAGAACGTATTAAGATCTTTCAAACAACATTGAAAGACATGCAAATAGATCAAGAAGACGTGGCGTGTTGGCTCTTTCCTTACTCCTTGGGGGAAGAGACCTTTTATTGGTACATTAACTTACCAATGGGGTCCATCACAACTTGGGATCTCTTGAAGAATGCCTTCTTGGAGAAATACAAGATTCCAATTAGCCCTTCCCAGCTATATCAACAATTCATGACTATTCGAAGAGAAGTCAACGAACCAATCAAATCCTTCAATGATTGATTTCATCGTGCATATATGAGATTGCAAGCCCTTTACGTGGTTGATTATCCTTCAACTCAATTGGTCTATTACGCTACCTTAGAAAAACCTCACATCTGCACTAGTAAAGAGAATGTGCCCACCGCCTGATAGTCTGGTGAAGGCTTATGCCGAGGCGGTCACAACAAGTACATACTTGGGACAAAATGTTGCTGGTCCATTGCCTTCCTTGGGGCCAACTACCCATCCAATGCAAATTCAAGGGCTCACTCACGCCCTAGCACATCAGACCCCCATTATGAACTAAGTTCCATAGCTACCCATGGTACCTCACCCAAGACAACCACTGAATCAGGCTCCTCCAGTGCCTCACTACTTGTAGCCACAGTAGCAGTAGGTCTATCCTTAACCACCTCAATTGTCAGCATATCTACAAGGGTCCGAGTTTCCACCCGTTCAACAAAACCAACCAGCAGTGCAACTGGTCTTTCTCCAAAATCAAGCATCACAACCGAACAACACGTAGAAGGATTGAATAGATGAACTAACGAAGATGATCAGGAAAATGTCAACGGAGATGACACACTTAAGAAATCAGAACAATTAGCTGCAAGCTTCCCAGAGAAGCATCCAGGCTAACCTCAACAGGGATAACCAAGACAACCATGATGCGGGTGCTTCTTCTGAGCAAAATTACGAAAGAGGACAACATTTCAATCAAAACTTCGAAAGGGGACCTTCATAGGGACAGAGTCAGACATGGAATACAAGACCAAACAATGGAGGCATTCCTACTCCTCTTGACTAACCAGCCAACACAGACAAAACAACAAGTGGGGTATACCTGGCCGAGGCAGCTTTGTCTGGATGGTGTCGAATCCACAAAACAAATAGGCACTCTGAACTGGATTGCCCAAAGTTCCAAACAGTCGCAAAAATATTTCAAGTGGAAGTTCAAAATGTTGTAGATGGTGTCAGTTGTAGAGACATAGTCCCATCTGAACCATACGAATCTTCCATGCTTGTGGTCAATCAAGCTTCCTTCCCACAGAGTGAAATTAATGCGCCCGAAAAAGGAGATCGTTGCCACAAAGGACGTAGAAGCAAAAGAGGTAAGTAGCGAAGACACTCTATCCCAACTCTTTACTTCAATAGATAATGGTCTAGTAGATGAAGAGGAGTCACATGAGGACAAAGTCCAGATGTTCCATCAAAGGGAAATCCCTTTAATTTAAGAAATCGACAAGTAGGAGGACCCTTTACAACCTCTATTTCGCCTAATAACTTCAACACTCCACCTGACCCAAATGCTAGCAACAACCTAGGATACCCTCATGTGCTCACTCAGTTTCTTAATAAAAGCAAGCAGCCAAATCAAATGCAAAACTAGTTTGCTAGTTCCTCCCAAGGTAAATCTTTTGAGGCTAAAATTGAGCAAATGGGCGAATATGTAGCTGAAGAATTTAAGGAGGTCAAAATCAATTTGTTAGCCTTTGAGTTGCTTAAAGTCCAAGCCGTTAGGAATGATTTCTTTAGAATGATTAATAGGACTGCTTCTTCCAAGTCAACACAAGAGATACTCGCCAAGAGAGTCTCCTTTGATGAGTCACATAATGAGCCTGTAATTAAGGAAATTTTAGGCAAGAAAACGGATGCACCCTCAAATCAACAAATAGGGAAGCAACCCACTAAAGAGCAAAGCCAAGTGCCAACCAAGGATAAGTCCAATGAGAAGGATAAAAATCAAGTAGCCCAGGCAGACACACCCATGGGCTTGTTCCAAGGGAAGTTAGAAACACCGCCCTTCATTACCACTATCATATTATTTGGAAAGAACCTGCACATTTGTCTGCTCGATTCAAGAGCATTGACCAATGTCATGTTGCTTGTTGTATGCAAGGCTTTGGGAATAGTCCCTGCTCCTTCCTGATGGAAGGTGACCCAACTAGATAAAACAAAGGTCAATATAGTTGGTGAAATCAACCGGATCCCTATGCAGATTGTTGCTGACCCAACGGTGCAACAGGTCATTGACATTCAAGTTGCTAATATCCCTGACACATATGACATAATACTAGGAAGAGACTTCACCTGGGCATTAAATGGGTACGCTGCAACCGACTTTTCTCACATATGGCTACCATGGAAAGGGTTTCCAAACCAGATTTACATAGATCAAGAGCCATGCATGAAGTTCATAGTATAACAGTATGAATGAGGTACTATTTGCTGAAACAAAACTTGGCAAATACTCTCTCGTGGCCTATCAGGAAGAATCAAAGTCTCAAGAGGAGGAGGTGACTGAAGAAGTTCTCCTTGTGTTGTGTACCCCTCCTTCTAACTTAACTTATACGCCTCAAAGCACATAAATGCTAGTTGATTCAGATGACGAGGGATCCTGTGATGATGGCAATTTGGGATTATTGGATGGATTGCAAGAATTTATTGAAAAATGTGTGCAAGATCAACTCAACCTAGGAGCGAGAATGGAATTTCAAGAGCTCCTGTTACCTAGTTGGTGTCAGGTACACAATGTTGCCCACTCAAAATTTGAATGCTACCTTTTCCAATCAATTGTTGAGCATATCAGGGGACAAGTTGCACCAAAAGAAGAACTCCAAACGAGACAACCTAACCATAGAAATGTTGAATTTGTGCCTTTACTGGAGGCTGCTAATACAAATGTGCCATCAAAGAAGGATGTGTGCATGATCAACCTTGGAGTTAAAGAATCCTCTAAATTTTGGACGTTGCACTTCGATGGATCTAAGTCCAAGCAAGGAGCAGGAGTCGGGTTTGAACTCATCAGCCCCACAGGTAAGATGTATTTTTCTACTCATAGGCTTCAGTTTTATTGCATGAACAACATAGTAGAGTAAGAAGCATTAGTCCATGGCCTTTTAATGGCTCTAAGGAAAAAGGTCAAAATAGTGCAAGTCTTTGGTGACTCAAAGTTAGTGGTAAAAAAAAATCAAAAAGGTATATTCCTGCCATGATAGGAGATTGGAAAATTACAGGAATAGAGTCTGGGACCTCATAGAAGGCTTGGATGCATTTAATATCCAATTAATCCCTCACTCCAAGAACCATACAACTGACGCCTCAGCATAGGCAACTAGCACCCTTCAGCCCCTTTCCATGTCAGGCTTGAGAAAGTTCATTGTTGAGCTTACTTCCATTCTGTCGGTGTCAGACAATGCCAACAACTTCCAAGTATTCAATGATGACAAGCACATCTTAGATTTCATCACTAGCTTCGATGTGTTTACAACTCAAATAATTGACGAGGGAGAGCCTAAAGAGGTCGAATTAGACATAGAGGGAGTCATCAACCTTCAAATGAACACATTTCCAAGGGGTATGGTCCAACTCGAACGAATATTTGACCTAGATCAGATCAGAGATCAAGATCAGCAAACTAAGAAGGCTTCCATTGAAAACCAATGTGATGCCCATAACCTAGGGAATAACGAAGAAGTTAAGAATGTGTTCATTGGCAAGGTGTGCACGCTAGAAGAAAAGAAAGGGATCATTGATGCCCTACACAAGTACCATGATGTAGTCGCTTAGAGCTATGAGGACTTGAAGACATGACAACTCGATCATCTCACACACCATCCCTCTCAAGCTAGACGTGAGACCATTTTGGCAACGACAACGCCCTATCAATGCATTTCTGGACCCTGTAATCTACAAGGAAGTTCATAAATTGTTGTCTTCCAAAATTATATTTCTAGTCAGGCACTCCACGTGGGTGGCTAATTTGGTTCCAATCAGGAAAAAGAATGGAGAAATTATATTGTGTGTAGATTTTCGCAACCTGAATAGAGCTTCAGAGAAAGACAACTATCCAGTGCCCTCATTGGACAAAGTGTTGCAAATAGTCAATGGATCCCAAATGATGTCCTTCTTGGATGAGTACTTTGGATATAATTAGGTTATGGTACAATATGAGGAGAGGCATAAAACAATGTTCACCACCAAGTAGGGGATGTTTGCATACAAGAGAATGTCGTTTGGATTGATAAACGCTAGCACAACATTCCAACGTGCAACAGATATTGCCTATAAAGATTTGATGGGAAAGTGCATCATCATTTACATGGATGATCTTATGGTGTTTTCAAAGAGAAGAAGCAATCACATTTCTGATTTGTGCAAAGTCTTCTAGAAGTGCAAATAATTTGGCATATCTTTGAATCTGAAGAAGTGTATCTTCGGAGTTACGAAAGGCAAACTGCTCGGGCATGTGATTTCAAAGAGGGGAATTTCAATAGACCCTGAACGCATTCAAGAAATTCTAAAGATTCAGCTCCCAGGAAACAAGAAGGAACTAAAGTATTTCTTTGGAAAGATAAATTTCGTTAGAAAATTTATCATTGGCTTCATTGAGATAGTCAAGCCACTTAATGCCATGTTGAAGCAGGATGCCAAAATTGAATGGACTTCGGAGGAAAAACAAGCCTTTGAGGAAATCAAGAAAACAATTATTGATGCACCAGTACTAGTCAACCCAGATTATCTAAAGCCCTTCTACATCTATTTATTTGCTTCAGATCATTCTCATGCCAGCATATTGACTCAGAAGGACGATGAGGGAAGCAAACACCCGATTGCTTTTATGACTGCCTCGCTAAAAGATGTTGAGCTAAGGTACCATAACATTGAAAAATAGGCATATGCCTTAGTCAAAGGAGTCAAGAAATTTATACACTAGATCTTGCGGAACAAGGTGTTTGCCATTGTGCCTGATTCGACAGTAAATACATTACTGACATGCAAAACAAGTTGAGAGAAAGAAGAGAGAAATGGGTCACTCTACTGGAGGAATATGATATAGAGATTCAACCCATGAAATTGGTTTGAGGACAAGGCCTCACCCGAACAATAGTTGAAACACTGGCTGAAGTAGGACTCAAACTCATTATATAGCAGTACCAACTAGAAGACATTTCCCTTGGGGAGTAGTATGATGACATTGTCTACTATCTACTAAATAACAAGTTCTTGTCTCGCCTGCAGGGAGTCCAAAAGCATGCTCTCTGATTGAAAAGCAATGACTACATGTTGCAAGGGTCTATACAATACAAGAGAAACCATGAAGGGGTCTACCTCAAATGCCTCGGAAAAGAGGAATTTGCACGTGTATTAAAAGAATTCCATGATAAATTTGGCACTGGTCACGGATTTGGCCCTTCAACCGCTCACCAAATCTTCTGGGACGGGTATTATTGGCCAACGATGTTTAAGGATGCACACAATCACGTTCAATCTTGTCACGTGTGCTAGACTGCTGCAACCAGAGAACAAAATGTTGTTGTCTTGCTACAACTAGTCCTGGAGGTAAGGTCGTTTGCTCAATGGGGTCTCGAATTCATCAGCTCAATAAGCCCTCCCTCATCTGCAGGTCACAGGTACATTCTAACCACCTCTGATTATTATACTAGATGGACAAAAGCAATAGCATGTAGACAGTGCACAACTAAGGTAGTTGTTAATTTCTTTGAAAGCTTTATTTTGAATTGTTTTGATTGCCCTTATGCTCTTGTGTGTGATAATGGCCCCACCTTCTCCTCGCTCAAAGTTGCTAGTTGGGCCTTTGATTATGGAATTTCCCTCAAGTTTTTGTCCAACTATTATCCCCAAGGCAATGGCCTAGCTGAATCCACAAATAAAAATCTAATCACTGTGATTAAGAAGCTACTTGATAGAAACCCCAAAGACTGGCACACCCAGCTTTGTTTTTCCCTTTGGGTAGATCGCACCCGCCATAAGGCTTCCTTGGGTGACTCCCCGTTTCATCTTGTTTACAGTTTGGAGCCCATCTTTCTTGTCCACTTGAAGATTCCCACCTTCAATTCCTCAACACTTATTATGAGGGGGACCATAGAGAGGCTCGCTTAGCTGAATTGTTACACCTAGAAGAAGTCTGTGACCAAGCCATTCAAAATTCTTCTAAGCAGCAGGGCGTGGTCAAAAGGTGGTTCGATCGTCGAGCCAAAGTCAAGGCCTTTAGAATTGTTGACTTAGTCCTTTGCTAGGACAAGGCCCATGAAAAGAAAGGGGAACATGACAAATTCAACAAGCTTTGGCTTGGTCCCTTTCAAATCTCTGATATTTTGGGAGATAATGCCTTTCGCCTCAAGACACTTACTGGAGAGGATATCTCGTTGCCTATCAACAAACAACATCTCAAACATTATTTCCTCGCCTGAGCTTTTGAGCTCATCCTTTGTATATAGTTGTATATAGGTTAGCTTAGGTTTCATTTTCTTTGTTGTTGTGTTTTTGCTCTGTTTGCTTGAATTCCCAATTCTTTTGCTTTGTTGAGAGTGTTCCTTTGTTCTTGATGTAATCGTCGTGCTTGGTTTGACGAATGATTCGCTTTGCTACCCGCTTTTGTTTGTTCTCTAGATAAGTATTCACTCTTAACTATTGATTTTTCATTGCTTCAGTGGAGTGGTTTCCTTATTCGAACTCAGACTTGACCTAGAACAGGACCCTTGGTTGCATCCTTTCACATTTATCTCAAATCATGCATGAAGCACATATTAAATTATTTCGGAAGAGTTGTACGATGGTTGTTATGAGGTCTCAACAGGGAAAAATCTTAAGTTTGCTTCAGTGACCACTGTGATTCCAAACCACAATGAGCTTCGATGCTTACGTAGTTGAGCAAAATAAAGAGTACCAAAAGGATATATTAGAAAATAAAGTATTAAAATTAAGCAACTGTGTGGGTGTGCAGGCAACGCTATCGGGGCTATGGATGCTTGATTGGAAATAAAGCAATGTTCATGGGGTCACAACAACAATTTTGTCAGGGCTATGGATGCTTGATTGGCAGCGGAGCTATGCCCAGGTTACTTTTGGGGTTAGACAGTTTACATAGATTGCTTTGGCTGATTAGAGCTTGTTCGTTATGGTCTCTAAGGAAAGGGAATGAATTCACTATGTACGCACTTCTGAGATACTCTTGTGACTTGATTCACCTAAGGATCTCGTCCTCCTTCAAGTCTCTTAGTTCACCCAATGGAAACTGGCTTCTGGTCTATGAAACCAAATATTTTGGGTTCAAAATGAATCTTTATCCTTAGAACACTCTAGAGCGTTTCCCAACAAAGTCGCCATTTGTTGTGCCTATAGCACACATGCCTCGTTTGGAATGGGGACCCTCTCTTTTTTCCTTCATCGGGTGGTTTTTGCCTTTATCTCATTTTTCGTGCCCCCTATTTTAAGTTCCAAGTGGTCAAGGAGTCCTAAAATCATCATCTTGAGTTGACCAAGGTTCACCACCCAGAAAATTCCTAAGTCTTTTGCTCTTGCGAAACTCCATTGGCAGTTTTCCCTTTACTTTTAAAGCTGGCATCTTTCTCCTAGTGCAGGTCCACCCTTGCGAGTTTCCCTAGCGGGGTTTTGTTATGCCCTCACCATTTCAGTGGTGGCCAACTTGAGCCATCCACCCACATGGTAGGGCCCATGTCCTCCATCGCCACCCCCTTTGCAAACTCGTCAAATGACAATCATCTGGCTCCCTTCTGCTTAGCGGGTCTCGACCTTCCCGCAGCCGACACTTTCAAAAATCGTACCCAGCTACCCCGCTGACCGCCATACAGGCAATTAATGTGGTTCATTAATGAAAAATTCCTATAAATAACAAGGTTGACCTATCATTTTCATTCCTTCAGTTAGAGAATTTGTCAAAGCTCTAGCCTGTCGCCACCACCTTCGCGCCTGCACAGTCTTCTAGGCGATCTCAGGTGTTTTCTCCATCACTTGCTTCGGGATCTATAGGTATGTTTTCCCTCGCCACCTCAAGAACATTCCTTTGAGTTAGTTTCACAAATTATTGAAAATCTTAAGGTAAAATCTCAAAGTCTTTTTCTTAGCTGGCTAAAACACCAAATTCTGCACAAAACCCAGTTCGACAAACCTTGAAAATTCATCAAATTTGGCCCCTTAAGATTGTGCAAAACTTCAACCCTCAGTCATCGTTCTTCATCAGGGCGTTCATGCCCTTGCGGCCCGCAATCCTCCCTTCGCCGTTGCTCAGATTCTCAAGCTTCAAACATAAAGTCGAGGTCTTCACCCTTGGTGGGTCTGCACATGCAAGTGGACGCTGTCCCTTTGTCGTGACCCATTGGAACTAGAAAAGACTAAGTAAAAATTGAAGATTTAAGGGCCCCTGCGGGTCCACTCTTGCGGGCTTCCGTGTGCGAGTGACCCTTCTTGACCTGTCATTCTCCAACGGCTATCCAATGTTGGCATCCCGCCTTGCAGGCCCCTTGAGGGCCACGTCTGCCAACCTTACCAAAACATTGGAGTTTCCTTCATGGGCCATTCTATGTGGACTTTCGCTGCTTCTTCGTCGTCGTTGTGTATTTTGTTGTTTTTATATGTTTCATTAGGATGCAAATCAACAAGGTGTATTGATTGACTTCCAACCTCCTAGGTGAGCCAATCATACCTAGATCTATATCCTTTAAGGGGATGGGAATGATTTTGAAATTATTGTGATTAATTACCCTAATTAGACTATATGGCCTAATTCAATAAATGTAAATTCTTAATAACTAGTAAACATAAATAGTCAAGTTCCAACAAATTTGGGAGGTGCAAAATGATATGTACCTACCCAAAAAAATTGGTTATGTTTGGCCTACAAGAACAAGGTTGCCTAGTGGTCGTTGAGTCTTTGCAGGAGTGTTCTACTCAACTTTTGGGGTTCTCTAGTGTCAGATTTGAGCTTTTTTTTATGCTTGTCCCACAGTGGGAATGTCGTAAATAAATTTTGTAGGTGAGTTTTCATGTCTTGATAAGGTTGGTAGAAAAATCAACAATGCAAAATGGATCTTCATGCTCTCCTTAATCCACTTCAAACCTACAACCTACACATTCACAAAAATGGAAAATGTTGTGCCATATAAGGGCTTGCCTCAGTCAAACCCTATGTTAGTGTTTCCACTTCCACAATGGCAATGTCAATGATAAAAGCCTTGAATGGAAAGGAAGGAAATGATGAATGAGCACAACATGCTACAACTCACCACCCTTCAATGGTTTCCTTGAAGGATTAAACACATACACATCTCTTCAAGGATCTTGAATCTTGCTTGCTTGATTTTCTTGAATTCTTGAATGCTTGGAGACCTACACCAAATGTTAGCCTTCACATTGCATGAACATGAACACACATAAACTTTGACATGATTTTCGATCTTGAATTGCTATGATAAAGCTCTAATATGTTGCTCTTGAATGCTCTTGACAACAATATTTGCTCAATTGTGTATCCTCAAAAGTCTTCCCTTTCAAATGGTAAAATAACTAGGTATTTATACATTTTTATCCAATTTCTTGGAAATTAGATTCTAAAATCTGACACTTCATATTTGAATTTGGGTCCTAGCTAAAAAGGGGGACCCAATCACCCTTTGGGTGAATGGATCTTGGCCCAAATTTATAGGACACTCAAAGTCGAGGATAATTTAATGATTGAATGCATTTGTTTAATACTTGTCCACCTTCTGAAAATGATAAAAATTAGGCTTTGCAATGCATAATTTGGAAAATTAGAAGCTTAATTAAGTCCAACAAATTAGGGAGTCAAAAACATAATGTAAAATGTAATTGTATACAATTTTTTAGAGTACACAAGGAAACCTTTGGATTCATTTTATGAATATTTTTCTTAGTAGGCTTGGCATCAAGACATAATGATATTGCGAACCTCAACAGATGCATCAAGCATCTCCTCATATGACCAGGTGAAGATATCAAGATAATTATGTAGGAGATTAGAATGTGATTTGGATTCTTCTAAAGAGGAATTTTCCAATCTTAATCACATTTTTAGAAGACTTTGGATCCATGAGGATATTGGATGTATATCCCTTAAGGAGAGTACTATGATCTTTAGGATGCAGTATAGACATGTTTTCACCAACATGAGACAAAGAATATTTTTCATTAACACTCATAATGAACTCTCTAAAGTATGCTCAACAATTCAAGAGATCTAATAATCGATGCTTATGGTGATAAAGAAGATTGGAATAGACACCCAAGAATTCTTCTAGAGCTTCATTTAAAGAGAAAAATTTCTAGAGGAACTTCATTCTAGAGTTTAATATGCTTTAAATATATTTTGGATGAGCAAGTCTAAGAGGAATAAGCTTGGTAAAAACTATGTTGACATTCAACCATGGATTTACCTTAGATGTTGTGGTGCAATAGCTAAGTCGATTCTTAGAGTCATGTGGGTCAGCTTATAAAGGTACTTTAATACCTTGTTCATCATGCCCACAACCTTTACCTCCATAACCACATTTAGAAAGAATATTGAATCTTGGTCCATAACATGATTGAACTCCTGAGTTGGAGGACTAGTGTAAAGAGAATATTCAATATTATATGTATCACCTTGCTTTATGGAGGTATAATCATCCTTTTTAGTAGAGGCGAATGAGGTTTTTGGAATATTTAGGTGGATTGCATCTACTTTGTATTCCTTGATGTAAGATTTAGTGAAGTCCAAATATCCTCAATCGTCACCCAAATATGCATTTAGTTTAGGAGAAGTAGGAGTGGACTTAAGACTTCTTCTTTAGGAGGATCTTCTCTAGGGACATTGTGCTTGGGGGTATCTTTTGCAAGAGTTACCATAGGAGTAGATGTTGACACATTAGAAGATAATGAAGGAATATAATTTGGAAAGGTTGGTGTAACTGAGCCATGATCAACTGCTATCATTTGAAATAAATACATACCATCAAGGCCACCCTTGATTGTAACTACCTAATTGTTAACAACAAACTTAGCAAAACCATGAATGGTAGAAGTGACTAATCCTAAAGCATGAATCCAAGGTCTACCCAAGAGGATATTATATGGTAAAGGTCTTGAAATATAATACACCTGTAAGGAAGCTAAAGTAGCGAAACAACTTCCTACACTAATCTTGAGAGGAGAATAATGCAAAATTTTTACAGATCTATAACAACTACAAAACTTAAACAAAAATAAACTTAAATAACATGCATACCACAACACAATAATTTACATGGGGAAAACCCTTTTGGGAGAAAAATCTCGCACTCCAAAATCCACCCAATATATTATTCAAAAATAAAAAAGATTACAATATACTTACAAAGCAAGCTTCTCACAGGAGTATCACCAACCAAAGATCCAAAGGTAACACAATCGCTATCAGACTCTCAAAATACATCACAACAGATAGTCATAATACTATGCCCTCATAAAATAGGATTGCCTTCTAGGGAAATTCAAGCCAACAAAAATATTGACCACCAGATATGAGACATAATGATGAACAGCCCAGATTTACAATAATAAAGTGTACATAAAATTTGGCTTCCGGGGGCACTACCCCCTAGACACCTAGCCAAGGGGATGATCCCCCCAAACCCCTCGCAAGGGGTACACCCTCATTGTTTTTGTATGAATAATACCTTATGTAACAACAATAAATTATGTAATTGCAAGGTTGAGACACATTTTCCCGACAACACCAAGGTAGGAACAATGACTGGTCCTATCTTTAAGGGGAAAATAATAGTGCCCAAAGCTTATCAACCAGTATTATCAAAACCATGAATAAATCAAGAAGATTTAGTAAGAGAACTGAAATCAACTTTAACTTTAGGTAATAGATCGAGAATACACACATTGAGTGTTGAATACATATCAATGAGAGTTTGTCTAATACCGACGTTATTAACGCAAACAAATATCATCAATGAATCTACTTGATTTATCACTTCTAGAGGAGTGATTTCATGTGAATAAAAAGTAATATTAAACAATTCCACTCAAATACGATCTATCAATGCATTCACATCCATCGAATTAGAAAAAGAAAGTAAAAGAATCTTTTGAAGAGCTTCCTAAAACATACCTTGGTAAATCTAGGCAATTTGAAGCAAATCCCAAAGTGGGATCTTAGCGAGAGTAACTCAAAGTTGCTCAATAAGATCATACTCACTTTGTTACTTGACTAGAGGCTTAGGTGCTTGAGGAAGATTTGGTTGAGATGGTGGTAAGGAAATGGGTTGATCAATATTTTGTTTATTCCTTCTAGTATTATAAGTATGAGCTACTATGTTATAAGAAGAAGAATTAAATTGCATATACCTTGTATAATGATCCATTTGAATCGAAAACCATGAATATAATGGACTCTCTTCAAAGAAGGACTATTCAGAGTCACATAAATAATTGGTATCTTGGGCCTTTTAGGGGTAGAAGAGACTAAAATCACATTTATGAACTTCTCATCCTACAAGGAATGAGATTCTAAGGGTGAAGTGGGTGTAACAGGTTTTTGAATTGGAGGAAATGCCTCTAGGAAATCATCCAGGGCATCTGCTAACATATCAAAATCCTCCTCTAAGAAGACATTATCAAATTGATGTAGGAGCATCCATGACTCAATGCAATCCTGTGTCAACTTAAAGGTTTTATTTTTGAATTTTTGAATTTTGGTGTGTTGGATTTCATGCTTGATTATTGAAATTCATATTTTGGGGTGAAATTAAATATTTTGTGATGTGCAAAAATTTGAATTTCGACTTGATTTCAAATTGAGTCAAATTGGTGAAGAGAAATCATGGAGAATATGCTTTAAAACTGAAAAAGCAGAAAAAGCAATTTATGGTGTGGATTTATTGGAGACATTAAAGCCATTTATAACTCTTGTTTTAAATTTCCACAGCTCCTAAAAAATAGGAACCTAGGAGGTGGGTGCCCAAGTTGAGGATTCTGCTTTTTTGCTTTATTTGGGAAAGCATTAGTCATTCAAAAGCCATATTTTATTTTGGCTAAGTCTGTAAGATTTAAAACAATTTTTTTATGCATTTTTGAATATTTAATTGGATTTTATTTACTTTTTGGAGGTGGAGACATTGATTTCCTGGAGAAGCTTTGGAATGAAAGCTAAATGAGATTGAAATTCATTAAAATTACATTTCAGGAAAAAGATGAAATAAAATTGAATTTCTTTCATTCTTTTGAGGAGTTTTCACAAGAAAAACACAGGAAGAGAGGAGGAGGTCGTGGCTTACCTCCAAGAGGGGATTTTATGGTGTGTTTGTAGATTTGAAAGTGTTTTTGCAGGGCACAGAGAATACCTAGTGTTGCAAATTGAAGAGTTTGAATGGTGGAAGTGATTTGTTGTGCAGGTGTTGGAGAAGCTTTGTTTCAAACATTTGATTTGCTGATTGTAAATCATGTTTATGGTATTTACCAGGGGTTTTGTGAGGGGTTTGTTGCAGCCCATTATCTTTTGAATTTATTATAATTTCATTTTCCAAATTAATAGAAAATAGCATTGGGATTGTTGTGAAAAGTTGTGGATAGAGGAACTTGAAGGAATTTATGTTTTAAGGGTTTGATTTGCTACTGAAAATATTTTGTATTTGAGTTTTATTGGAGTCTTGCACGGGCTTGTATCATCCCATTGTCCTCTTGGACTGGTTGTAATCCCATTTGCATAATTTAATTAAGTTTGAAGTTGTTGGCTGCAAGTTGCAGACCAGAGAACAAAATTGTTGAAAGAAATTATTTCCTATGAAGAAGTGTTTGCAAGTGATTTTAGTGTGAGCTATTTAAATTAATTTCCATTCAAGAATTTATTTTAATTAGCTCATACATTACAAATGCATTGAAATGTTGAGCAAAAAGATCTAACATGAGAGTGTTCATGTCAAGTTCACCAAAATGTAGAGGAAATTTTCTACCCTCAAGACAATGAGGTATCAAGGAGAAAATAGCATTCAACTACCTCAATTGACCCAACTCAAGTGAATTGGAAATAAAGATGTTTTAAAACTGAAATCTAAGCTATGTTTAAGAACGAATATAATTGGAAATTTTAACTAACTTGCAAATACAAAGTGATAAAATAATTAGTTTACATAAACAAAAAGTATAGAATATAGAGGATTTGATACCAGTTAGGTGAAGTCTCAACCTTAGATGCTAATGTGTCACAAGGACATCTACGCACCTGTGATGTTTATACAAATAAAGCCCAAAAATTACCAGAATGAAGTCCTTTGTTTATTGAACCTATTTGGCACCTACACACATGGAGACGAGGCAAAGTGTTGGGGTTGTATAGGGGTTTGTCTCAATCAAACCCCCACTTTATTGTTTCCACCTCCATAGACATCTAGACAAGATTGGAGTAGTAAAATAGACGTGTGATAGAAAAAAAACCCATAGTGGAGGAGAACCCTTGCCACAATTAAGAGATGCTAGATGAGATCAAATAAATGTGACATTAGACGAGATTGATTAAATGACAAGAAAGAGAGCATTATCAACAGTTGTGGCTCCTCTCTTGAGACAATAGACATGACAAGATCATAAACACAAGGATTCTTTGTTGCTACAATTTGTGAGAGTATTTTGATAGAGTTTTGTTAAGAGTGAGAAGTAGAGAGCTCCAAGCCCAAAATTCCTTCCAACTTGTGAGAATGATAGAGAAAAGCAAATTTTTTTCTTAGATTGGGTGGGAATATCCATTATAGTCGTATTTGGGTGCTGGGACACAGGTAAATGAACTATTTAGCTTTTTTTTTCCACCTTTTATGCCACTAGAGATGCACTTGGTACTAGATTCACTATGCCTTCAGTTGATGATTTCTCTACTTTGTGCAGGAAAATTTGGTACAAATGGGCTCATTGAAGTTTTCCAACCAGAGGCTCTTATTGCATCACCAAGCACTAGAGAGCTAAAAGATTCAAATGGAAAAGGAAAGAAACAAAAACATAAGAATTGTAAAAAAAATTAACAATCCAAGGAATCACATTCATAGGATATCTTTGATCCTTATTCCTATTCTAATGGGGACTCATCTAAGAAGGATTTACCAAAATGTACATATTGCAAAAAAATAGTACATGAGCATCAATGTTATGCAAAGCAAATTGATGAGCTAAAACACCTTCTACAAAAGAATCGTATTCAATTACCTTCATCCTCTTCTTCCACTTCAAAATATTCACAATCAGGGCCAACCACCATGGCACATGGAGTAGACACAATGAAAGGCCATGCACTCTTTGCATCCACCAATCCTCAATCTAGTAGATGGCTTCTTGATTCAAGAGCCTCACATCACATGGATTCATCTTTAGGTATGTTCTCTTCATATGAGCATTGCACATCACCACACATACTAATGTGGAACAACGCTTATATGAGTGTTAGTGGGAGAGGATCTATATATATTGATGGTGGCACATTTCATGATGTACTTTGTGTTCCTTCACTATCCTCCAATCTCCTTTCCATATATTAGATTGCACACAGTGGGGCGAGTAAGAAAATAGAGATCACATTAGATTCAGTGCTTATTAGAAACCTACACAATAGGGAGATTATTGAAATCAGGACAATTTATTATGCCTCTCAGTTGTATGCCTTCTCTCATTTTTCTCTAGATGAGCTTGCACTACCATTGAGTAGTCTACACTCTCATGCATCTAGAGTGGATCAAATATTTGAGGAGAAGTTTGGTCACTTTAACCTATGTGTGCTTCCATTATCTACCTTGCTTCATGAGACTTGTGATGAGCTTCCACCTCCTCCACCTCCTACATCTTCAAATATTAGCTCACTTCAATAGGACATTTCTAGTCTTTCAGTTTCAACATTGTGGGGTGACTACATGTCAAACAAAGTTATTTTTTGAGTCACATATTATATATATTGAAATCTTTCCCTTAGCATAACGATGGTAAACCTTATGCATCTTATAACTATAACAACAATATCTCATGATTTTGTCATCAGCCGCAATGAACAAAGTCCTTCCTGAGTAGCTACTATAACCTTCAAAGTGCATAATTGTGTTGTCACTACCTGGCATGGTCAAGTCACCATCTAAGGAGCCTCATCCTCTTCCCAACCTAAAAATAACTATCACATACTTGACCACTTGAACAAAACTCCAGCACAAGTACCTATCGTTGAGCTAGTTAAAACATTACCCATCCACATAGAGCTTCTTGAGAAATCCCTCCAAGACTCTTGTGTCCCTAATGACATTAATATTACCCAATTTCAAGCCATGATAGGACACTTATCATCTTCACAATTTCTCACATTCTCCACTAACTATTTACCTTCCATCAAGTCATCTCACAATAATTCACTCTACCTTCAAGCCCATATCCATAAAACCACAATTAAGTGTGTCCTATTAGATGGTGGATTAGAACTTAACCTTTGCAGCTTGAGTCTAATAATTTTTTTTGGATATTTCAATGATGTTGATCCCCAAAAAATATTACCATCAAAGCATATGATGAAGTTGAGTGTGAATCCAAAGGCTCCATAAAGCTACCCATCTAGGTTGGACTAGCTACTATCAAAACTACTTATCAAATTATAGACTGTGATCGCCCATACAACATCCTTCTTCGTTGCCCATGGATCCATGTCATGCAAACCATTCCATCCACATTTCATCAATGCATCGAGTTCCCTTGCAATGGAACTAAAGTGATTGTCCTTACTAATCAAAATTCATTCTAATATTACAATTTCTTATAAATCATCCATGACCTTTCACAATATTTTCCTACCAATACCACACCATCTTTCTCATCCACATACATTGATCCTTCATCACTACCCACCTCTCACACTATCCCTGAGACCAAGGCTAAAATTAAAGATCTCATAATTGAAGAATATAAGCTACATACCTTCCACATTTAGCATCATGGGTTAGGGTATGAACCACCTAATGTTGCACCTACTAATCCTAATTATTCTCCTACTAAATTCGTGCAAGCATAATTTGACATTAACAATGTTGATAAGAATAGTCATGAAGAATCTATTGTACATATCACCAACCTCTTTCACAATCCACACATCCTTCTATCACATCCAAATTATCTGCCTCATCCATATCCATCCATCTACTAGACTTGGATCAATAAGTGTCATCTCAAAAGAAAAAGGCTATCAATAAAAAGTCAAAACTCAAAAAGCCTTTATCAAATGGAGATCCAAACAAAAAGAAAAGTAAACAAAATTACTCTAGTCAAAATCAAAATCAAACGTTAGTGGACTTTGCAAAAATCAAAGCCAAAAATAAAATCAAGCAAAAACATAATTTGATCACCTCTCATGCCCTATCATCCAAAATAACTAGGGGCATCTATCAACACAAAATGTCAAAACATGAAATTTTTGATCTTAAGTCTTCATCCTATCTTTTCATAATCCATTCACTTCACCCAATCCACCAATATCCATACATCCACCATTCATCCCCCTTGGCAATGTATCTCAATCGACCTTTAATGGTGACCCCTTGTTGCACTTTCATTCCTCTACATCATGTAACCTATGGAAATGGAGATTTTTTACTCAAATTTGTTGAACACAAGTACCATAATTACCACAAGTACATCTACATAAATTTATTATGACTATGGATGACACAAGTACATCTACATAAGTTTGTTATGATCAACACCCACAATTTAGATATTAAATGATGAACACGATCATGAGATAATGTACACAAAATTCAATTATCTTTTTTTAAGAAAAGTCTTCAAGACATATCAATCACCAATGAGTTGTATGAACATATAAAAAATGTATCCTAATTCTAACTAATTTTTTAATGTGATTTGGAACAACCTTATGAGTACACAATCATATTAGAAAAAATGTAATGCCAAATTAATTGACATGTTTTATTGGATTGTCCACAATATTGTTCACTTTGAATGCAACATATATATATATATATATATATATATATATATATATATATATATATATATATATATATATATTGACTTGATTTGCATGCATTAGTGCTAGGAACACCACCAATAAATCCACAAAAATTTTGGTGAAAATCAAATATTATTGATAATTCTCATGTAATGGCACACTGCATGCATTTTTGAAACAATTTTCCAAAAAGAGATACTACAAAAAGAAACAAAAAATAAAAGATTATTGGTTTAGATATAAATGACGACATAGAGGTTCATCACACATACATGGATTCATATGATTGGATGGAGCACCTAATCTGAACAAATAATCATGAATAAAAAAGTGAAAAGAAATGCTTCTATTTTTTTGTTCACATATGCAATCATCGAGAAGGTCCACTTAATAAAACATACATTTGATGTTTCAATGTAACTAGTAAATTGTAACTAGTAACTAGTAAATTCTATATATAAATTCGATGTTTCAATGTAACTAGTAAATTGTTAGTTTTTATCAGTGATAGGCACTACAAAATTTTGAACAACTTCCATGTCTTTGAAATACACTATAACACATAGGTACAGATATAGAACACGCCTATGAAGAGATCCTCCATTGTGTAGAATGACATGTAATGAGTAGAGGGTGTATGTCAATTTAAGAAAAGATGAATAGTTTATAGGTCAAGTGTTTGACCATTGAAAGTATTGTATGCAAAGTGATTATAACATGTGTTCAAAGAACTAAAAAAGAATTATTTGAAAAAAATGATGAATAATTACACATAATTACAATATAATACAATTATGGAGTAGATATTTATTGTCAATCCATTATTTTCAAACATGTGTATATATATGAGTTCAAAAAAATATCATCAAATGTTAATACACCTTGCAAACATTGAGAACACTAAAACAATTATAGAAAAAAGCAGTGAGGTGCAAGAAATGTGGCACATGTTAAACTTTCATTAGTAGAGAGTAGCAAAAAAATTATGAATCTAAATGTTTCACTTGAAGTGTTGAAACCTAAAGTTAAAAATGAAGATGATGAAAAACATGTGAAATCCTTCATTAATGGACTTATTGATGCAACTAAATTTTGGACATATGATCCAAGGTGACAAAGAGATGACAAATGGTAAGCAAGGGCTATGAAAACTATCGTGAGAGAATTCCCAAGGTTTGAACCCATCCTTGCACATAAATAAGATAAATGGATTGATTTTTGTTGGTTTGACTTATTACTTCACAAGCCATTTCATGATATCAAAAGAAATATTGAACTTCAAAATGATGCAATAATATCGGCTTGGGAGTCATTCAATTATAATTTTTGGCATGTGGATTGAACAACTATTCTAAAAAATATTTAAAATAGTAGTAATTCTAAAATTGAAGATAATTAACCTCTTCAAGAAAACATGAGGAAAATCATTTCCAGGCTACAAATTATAGAAGTGACTAAAATAAATATGTTGAGAAGAAAAAATGTCGATAGATAAACACAATGTTCTAATGAGCATCGTGGTAAAATTACACAAATAGAACAAAAAAAATCATGAACACCATGAAAGATAATGGGTTTCTCATACATGATGATATGCCATAAAATATGAATTATGGAACTTAGGGTGCTAACAAAAAAAAAACTATTGGTATAATTATGACACATTACCATCAATCTCAACATATATTTCCATTATGCATGATTATTTGAGGAACTAGAGGAACAAAAGAATTGCATCTAGTTGTCATTATCCATCAATCTCTTGAAAATGCAACATTCCCGAAGAGTTCTCTACTTCTATTACTTGTACCAATTGGAGTTCTAACATTCAATATTCAAGCCTCAACAATCCACTCACAACTCTAAATCTCAATCACAAATTTTGCTCAATTAAAAAAATCAAAACATAAGTTTCCAACAAGAAATTCATCAAGAAATTTACTACATAAAACGCATATTGATTGATAAAATGAGCTTCATTGGACAAAATTTGTTACAAAATACAAACTCTTGACTATGTCAAGCATTTTCTCAAAATACAAACATTAGTTTTGAAGTTATATCTATTATTTTGGTTAACATAGGAGAATATTTTCTATTGCAATACATATAGTTCATTACTATAGAGATTCCCTATAATAGTACACACTCATCAAAACCATTTTTTTCAAATACCTATGATCCTAGTTAGATATTTACAATAGTTGCCTCCTATCAATGATAAACTACCATATGGATAACATATGTACTAAATTATGATAGGAAGAATTCAAAATAGTTGTCACTTTAGATAAAATGTTTAGACAAGAATAAGAAAGCATTACCAACAACAATTTCATCAACTTTTCACAAATCCAAGATGCAAATCCAACTATTCACGATTGGAAGTTACTGATGACAAGAACTAACATTTGCAGACACACCAACCACTAAAGAATTTGATGATAATACTCATTTTTATGCCACAAATGATAGTATGCATATTCATAACAAAAAATGTATTCATTGATATAGCATGTTGCACATAGCACTGCAACAGAAGTGGGTAGTGTCATGTACTAAGAGGTCAAAATGATTAATTTGATGTGGACCTATTAATTGCAAAGGATACACAGGTCATGTTCACTTAAAATCTTTGGATAAAACTAAATTTTGTAAATGGAGCTCTAGGGCTTATTTGAAATATAATATACAAACATGTAAGTGGGTAAAAATACAAACCTGTGCCATTTTATAAAGGAATTGGCCAACACAAACATAAATTCTCAACTTTGAAGGCATAAAAGTGGTTTTTATGTTTTGAATTTCAAAATGATGTAAACTAATGAAATATAAAACTCTTGAAGTTTATTCCTATAATTTTTCAAATTTTTAAAAAATTGTTTTAATTTTTTTATAAATTTAAAGCAAAATTTGAATTGATGAAAATTTTAGAAAAAAATGACATTGAGTTGACAATAAATAAAAAATAGAAATCAATTTTATTTTCCCCTGAATTTTTTTTCCCAAATAAATAATAGTTTTGCTCGAAACTATTTAGTTGGCTGAAAGTTTGACACAAATCATCTTTAGTTGGCCGAACTATTTTATGGTTGAGTTTGACAATTACTCAATGATACTATTTATAGACCAAACTCAACATACAATTCCAATTACACCAATAAAAAAAAGTGCACAATTCAAATAGACTTACAAATGACCTGAGCATTGACAATACACAAATCACACAATTTTTACTCTTTCAAAAGCAACTATTAACGTAAGACAAAAAGAGAGAACAGTGTTGACATTTATGACTCTATTTCATGTAAATTTCTCGCAAGGTCTAAGAATAATATCATTGTTTACATAAGACAACTATGAAAGAATGAAATTGGGAAACAATTTGCCAATAGAAAAGGTGAAGAACATAGACTAAAATTATTATAAGATAAATGATATGATGTACTTAGAAATTTGTTTCAAAGAAAATGAATTGTTTTTTTAATTTCTCTCATTTATATAGGGCACATTTTATTGACAATTACCACATTGTGTATTTCTCATTTTATCTTCCCTAATAATATTTCACTATTATTACTCTTAACAAATTTATTTAATTATGAAATTAATGTTGCTACTAGTATACCTATAGTTAGAAGAAACTATTTATAATACACCAAGAGATGCACTTCTCAAGGCACCTATTTTTAAAATATTTTTCCATAAATAACTGAATTAGGTGTCTCAAAAGGATATATCTCGACAAATTATAGATAGGTTTTTCTAAAGATAGATATGCTAATATCTAAATCTAGCAACATAAAGTTTTTTTTTCAGCAAAAGGCATATAGCCTGTATATATATTATATTATAGTAAAATAGGATTTACATATGATTTTCCATTAGCCATTTACAAAATTTGGAGTTGTTTCTCCTAATGCTACATTGCATTGTAGATAGTGATATGCATAGACTCGTAAGCCATAGCTTTAACAACGCTTGGTCTTTCAAACCATTACAAAAGGCATACATTGTTTTGCAGCACTTGGTCTTTCAAACCATTTACATAAAACATATCATTCAGGGCATACACTTAGTCTTTCAAAAACTTTACAAAATACATATCATTCAACATTGTAACCTTTTAGAAAAATAGCATTCTTCCCTTATAAGTTTTTTCAAAAACACAACAAACTGGTGCAAAATGTTGGGCATTATCAACATGGTACCAAATTGCAGTCATTATTCCTCCATTCTCTCTATGATGGGGGAATTTTCTCCTTGTCCCTTTGCACTTTCATCTTCCCCTATCATTGTCGTGTCGAAGTCGCCTTGCACAATGGGGGCATTCAAATCTAGGGCCGCAGGTGGTGCATACTCTGTCTAAGAGGAAACGCCCTGAAAAGCATGCAACGGTGGGTGGTTTGTATGCGTTCAACGGAAAGCTACTGCATAATACTTCTCTTTAATATTGATGTCCATGGTAGTGCAGAGGTGGTGAGAATTCCTACACATTGCACTGAGAAGGATGCAATCACATTTGTGCTCAAAAGCCTGCTTAATGCCCTTGAAAATTTCTGCAAACTCATGCCTCTGCTTCAAGTATTTGCAAGGGAAAAGTCTGCCTACATACCCTTTCCCTTTGTGTGGGTCATACTCTTGCACTCCTTTAAGGAGAGCATTATCCTCAAGAAAGATGTCTTTCACATACTTCTCTACAATTTCTTCTACGTCTCCTAGTGATTGGAGCAGGTCATACAAATTTGAAAAGAAAATCGAGTACTCGGGAGGGGAGAATGGCTCGCCTCGCCTCCAGATTGATTATCTCAATGTCAAGAACAGTGAATACACAATCTTCCACCCTAGTGCAATCCAGGTTGAACATAATGTCCAGATACTCATATGATAGATACAACTCAAATGGCCTTTCCCATTCTTTTGCCTTCATTGGAACACAAAGGTTCCTGGGCTTGAGCTCCATAGTTCTTCGCATCGCACCTCCTTGCAACAAATTGAAACATAATTTTGCTACCCAAAGCTCACCAACCTTTGCACAGAAAAGCTAGGGCAGTTGTGGAATGCTCTGGATATCCTTCCAGATGGAGTTATATAAAATTATGATGAGAGCTTGCAACAAAGCCAAAGTGTCATGCAAGAGGAGTAAGAATTTTGATGGGGGTTGTCACATCCCTGCATGGAAAAATACTTGGCACAAACTACCATTTATTTTATTCGTGTGAGTTTAATTTCAAATTTGTGAGGCTAGCTTGTGTTGGGCACATTACTTGCCATGATGGGCTTCCTGTACTTGCAAAAGAAGCCACATTAGTTTAACACATATTTCACTCCGCTGAGTAGGATGTTTTCGCAGGGATGAGGGGCACGAACATTAGGAGCAGGGGTCTAAGTTGGCACTTCTTACACTCGGTCCTCTTTTGTGAATGGATTGCTTCGATCATGTCGATCAAAATTTGTCCCTACTAGTGTCACCTTGGTCCTTTGTATCAAGGCATTTCGACACGTTGATTCTGCCATTATTATCCCTATTGCTTAGGTCACCACTGATGGATTTTTCATTGCTTGGCATTTAACATGAGGGGTAATCCCAACTGACAAGACTATGTCACACTTGATCCTGAGCCGCTTCTCTTTTTTTTGAAATTTTGATTTGATTGTTTCCTTAAATTGCTCTATCTTGTGCCAAGTAACATAAATTGTTGTATCCCCTACCACCTTTTGTGTTCATGTGGGGTTTGCCAAGGTGGCAACTGACTTGTTGTTCACCCTATAGATAGGCACTACATGGAGCCTTGTGTATAGTATGAATCTTAGCCAATCTCTACATCCCCTAGAATCACTTTTAGGATTTTTCAATTTGCTTTCTACAACCACTATTTCTGCCAACTCTGAATGTATATTGTAAAATTGTTGACCCTGTCGGATTTCAATTTCATGGTTATCACAGCCTATGTTTGCCAAGAAGTCTGCTAGGTAGTTCCCTTCTCGGCATGTTTGAGAGATATGAACTTCTTGGAAACAATTTAGGAGGTGCCATACTTTTTGTAGAATGTATTTTAGCTTCCAGTTGTGGATGATTCTCTCCTTGCATGCATTTATTACTACTAGGGAATCACCTTCAATGTGAATCTTTCCCAAGTTCAAGTGTATTGCCAACTTCAAGCCTTGTAGGAGTGCTTGTGATTCTGCTAGGTTATTGGTTCCTGATGGGAGGTGGATTGATTTGGATACAATCAATGTTCCTTTACTATTCCTTATACAAAACCATGCTCCAGATATACCTGGATTTCCCCTTGAACCTCCATAAAAAATTAGTTTATAGAGGCCTCATGTTGGGGGTTGCCATTTAACAAAGCTCCTGTCAATCTTGTGTGAGGGTGAGACTTGCATGTTGCCTTTGAAGGGCAAGGTGATAGACTCCCAACTTTGAAAGATTTCCCCATCCCAATTTGCGAAGGTAGAGATCACCTTTTTGTGATTGTGAATATATGAATTTGCTACCTTGGAGATAGATTTTTCAATTAACACATGTACTTGTTGGGCTGAAGTTTTTTGCTTCATGGAGATGCGCCTATTCCTCTCCCACCAATGGTTCAAAGTTACTATTGTTAGAGTTATTCTCCAAAGACATCCAAATAGTGTTGTTTTGTAAAGAACTAGCCAATTGGAGAAAAGTCCCAGAAAGATTTGGGGGATGGAAAGGAACATCCTAGCTTATTTTTGATGAAAGACCAACACTCATGTGCAAAGTTACATTGAACAAAAAGGTGGTCAACATTTTCCAAGGTTTCATCACATAATGGGCACTTAAATGGATCAGCTTGTTCTAATTTGACTAATCTACCACTGGTTAGGATCTTATTTCGTAGGGCTAACCAGGAAAAACTCCCAGCCTTTGGTAACACCATTGGGTTCCAACAAAAGGAATACGCTCTTTGGGTCTGTGTATTCCTAGCATTGTTCATTATTGATTTTTAGCCTTGTTTGACTAAGTAATTTCCATCTTTCGTGGGAGCCCAAATAATTATGTCTTGTTGATCTCACTTGAAGGCTATCCTCTCTTTTAGGGTTTCCTGTAAAATTTGTTTCTACAATTCTAAGATTGGCATGTTGGAGCAATCTAGCCAAGTGATCAGACCTGTAATTCTATCTGTGTTTTGAATATAGTCTTTCAGTTTGGTGCCATATTTTTCTGATAAAATGTCTACAACTGGTTGTAGGGCTTCGATGCTGCTTAGAGGAAGGTGTCAATTCCATGAGTCCCTCCAGAACTGGACCTCCTCACCATTGTTGACTTCCCATGAGATATAGGGGTTGATAACTTCCCTATAGGTTAGAATGAAGTCCCACATGATTTATCCATATGGGGAATTTGATATAGTTAATATTCTTGATGGCTTGTCATTATCTAGGTACTTGGCTTGGAGCAATCTCGCCTATTTTGAGGTGGGTTTCGTGTACATCCACCATGCTAGCTTTGCTCCCATGGTTGGTTTTCTTGTTGTGAGTTTATGTGTCCCTGCCCCTCCTAAAAAATTATCCGAACACATCTTGTCTAGGGAAATTAGAGGAATTTTCTTTTTTCTCGTCTATATTGCCCTTTCACAAGAAGCTACAAATGATCTTTTCAATCTGCAGGATGACTAACTTAGGAGCATTTAGGACTGCCAAATAGTAGTTTGGTATAGCTGTTATGCTTTGACCATCAAGATTTTGCCTGAGGGACAACCACTTGGGTTTCCAAGGAAGGATTTTTGCTTTTAAGCTTTGGATGACCTTATCCCAGAATGGAACTCTATTTTCCCCCCATGAAGAGTGGAATGCCTAAGTCTGTACAGGGTAGCTCAAATAGTTGAAAGCCTAAGATGTTCACTATTTTCCTTGCCACAACTTTTTTAGTGTTGAAAACATAGACCTTTGATTTGGAGGTATTTATTTTTTGACCTGATGTTGATGTGTATTTGTCTATAATTTGTTTGACCTGTTCAACCTCCTTGATTGATGAGTGTGCACATTGATTTTGGTATCCAAGGATTCTCTAAATCTTCTAGGGGTTTTCACCTAAAAGGAGAGAAATGGACCCAAAATATGCAATGTCTACACTCAAAATCAATGCAAGGATGGATGAAGTACGTCTATATATGATGCCTAAATGCAATAAACTGATAAAAGAATTGAGTTATTAATGCAAAACCTAAGATATGCAAGTTGTTGGAAAACACAGTGATGTATGCAAACACACCTAAGAATGCAAGTAAACAATACCAAAATTAAACAAGACTGGAGAGGTGCACCTAGAATCCAAAGTCTGATGCAGAGAGGCTCTGGAATCTTGCAGATTTTGATGTTGAAGCCAACAAGGACACTTACACCAAGCTGGGCGACTTAATCCTATTTCGGGGAGATTCTGCCGGTACATGAATCTACCAAATGGGTATCTGGAAATGCAAAAACCACTTTTCAGGCCTAGTAGTGGAACTAATTCGCCATAGAAGGTGATTTAGTCCACCTAGGAATCTCGAGAAATTCGGGACAAGAATTTGTCACTTTCGGTTTGCACTTCCCTTCCTGAAAGGTGTCTGGTTCAGAAACTACAAAAAATGGGCTAAAAGAAGTTTCCAAGCTTCAATTAGGGCTTTGTTGACTTGAATGACTTTGATGGATTGTTGACCACTTTTTAACACCTCGCTCTTTGACAAATTTGCATACAAGACCTGCAAATACACACATGCAAAGGGGGGAAAAAGGGTTAAGGGTTAGAGAATAGGGGTTTGCCTTGGTCAAACCTCGAATTGGTAATCAAACCCTAGATAATGAAATGAAATAAAGAGAGAATAATGAATAAACAACATGCAATATCACAAATTCACCAAACCCTTGATGTTGAAATATGAAGATATGCAACAAGATGCTCTAATGGATGCTTGAAAGTGCTTGGAATGCTTGGTAATTGCTTGAATAATGAAATGGAAATTAGAAGATTGTAGGAGATGAAAAATGAGGGGAAAACCCTTTATTTATACTTGATTTTCTAATATTTCTCAAAAATAACACATCACAGGCCGACCTTAAGGTCAAGAGAATAAAATCCTACTAGAAAATTAAAATTATTTTGATTTTTGTGCCCAATGGGACTAAGTTTCCCTAGGTGGTGACTTGGTCCCACCAAGGCAATTTTATTGGGTGTCGGGGATTAAAGTGTATTTAATAAAGTTTAATAGGAATATTCTCAAAAATATACTTAAGTATGATCGGAAAGTGCATTAAGGGGTCATTTAAACATGAGAAAGGGTTGAATTAGTGATGACAAGCCTAAAAAAGCATGAGAGTTTGTTACAACTCTTTACAACACTTTGAAATAAGACTTGGTAAGTGATAAAAAGAGGTTATTTAAGTGAATTATAATGAAAGGGTCCTATAAAAGTGTGAAAGTGGGTTACAACACTTAACAACACTTTTACAAGACATCCTAGAATTCTTAATGATTCTCAAGGGTCTAAGACCTAATGTGAATGTGTTGACCACATTACAATATTAAATCTAGGCAAAATGAAGCCAAAGTCCATAAGAGAGACTCAACTGGGCGTAAAAATGTCCAACTATACATTTTTTGGTGACGCATTAAGCCCCCATTTTAGTGAGATGATGAACTTGTTTCAAACTCATACTAAAGTAGCCCAACATGCACATCAAGAGGGATCCAAATGCACCCAAGCTGGTAAGATGAAACAACAATAATCAAGAGGGGTGATCAAACTCCCAAAATCAAGATCTCATGGAAAACCAAACATTAGCACAAAGGAACACACAAGAGAATGATGAAAAGGAATGAAAGAGAGAAGTCAAAAGAAAATAAAGTCGGATCAAGCTTCAATCGTTTGTCCAGCTTGTTGTGGATCAAATCTAGGCTATTTGTCCAGAAAAAGAAATGTATACTCACTCTGAGGTGACGGAACTCATGGCTATCTGCTAGGTGAGAAGGCCAAAAAGGTGAGAAACATACACTCATGGCTGATATGCACTCACACACACGCAAGTGGCTATGGGGAAAAGTCATGCCTCAGAATAGGCTTCCCGCTCAACCATACCAAAGTTATACCGCCTGATAACTTTAATAAGACGTTACAAAAGAAAATGGCATTTTGAGCTTCATGAGACAAGCAAAGCTTCGTATGCTTAAAGCTCATGAACAAACGCGATGGCACTATAGGCATGCAAGCTATGTTATGCAAGGTGGTCATATAACAAATGAAAAATGCAACATGCAAAAGAATGTTCAAAGGAGTCTTGCTTAGTTCATGCAAGGTCTTTTACTTAGGGAACATTGTGTCTAATGTCTCTAAAATAGGACCGATCAAAGAATAGAAGATTCACAACTTAGGGGATGCAATGTATTGCATCAGGCCACCAAGAGGAATGCAATATGCTAAGATAGATCACGCTCATGAAGGATATCACACCCAATGTCATCCACAAAGCAACAAACACATCATATGAAATAAAAAGACTACACTAAGAACCAAGAAAAAAAAAATGCAAACGAATAATGCCAATGTATGCCCCCACTTTAAAGGAATTGCTACACACCGTACTGTGAGCAATTACTTTAAAGTAGCAAATGAAAAATGCAAAAAGGAGGACATGAGAGCCAACTTGGAAAGACCCTATGCCAAGTCATACGTTTCTGAGTAAAGCTATGTCATGCGAAGGAAAGGAAAAAGAAAAAAGGAGTTGCCCCCAAAATGAAAACACCAAACACATAAGGAATATATGGATTTGGGGTTACTATGTTCGTTGCTACAATGTTGTTTAGAGAGCTCGGAATTGTCATCATTCCCCGAATACATAGAACTAGAAGAATGACACAAAGAGAGCGAAAACAAAGAAAAAGAAAGATCCGTTTTGGGTCAACATGGAAGAGACATAAGATGTCTCAACGCTTTGTGTCATCCCTTAAAGGAAAACATAATCAAATGAAAATGAAAAGGTGAAAGAAAATGAAAAAGTTTTTGGGTCAACATGAAAGAGACATTTTGGTCTCAATACCTTGCGCCATCCCCAAAAGGAAAACACAAGAAAAAGACAACGAAAAGGCAAAGAAAAAGAAAAAGGGCCTTTTGGGTTAACATAAAAGAGAACAGTCTCAATGTCTTGCATCATCCCCAAAAGGAAAACACAAGAAAAAGACAAAGAAAAGGCAAAAAACGAAGAAAAAGGGGCCTTTTGGGTCAACATGAAAGAGACATTTCGGTTTCAATGCCTTGCGTTATCCCTAAAAGGAAAACACAAGAAAAAGACAAAGAAAGAGCAAAGAAAAAGAAAAGGGACCTTTTGGGTCAACATAAAAGAGACATTTCAGTCTCAATGCCTTGTGTCATCCCCAAAAGGACAAGCAAAAGTCAAAAGAAAAAGGTGAAAGCGATGTACGACATATAGAAGCATGAAGGTACAAATAGAGGACTGTCACAAAGAGAGAGAACATCAAGCATAACATCATAGGGGAACACAATACACATGCAAAAGAAAAAAAATGCAAAAGACTAGTAAGGCAGATGCAAGTCAACTGTTGAGCAAGTCATCCGCCTCCCAATCATGTTCAGGATATGCCGAGGGCAGATGACTAGCTAAAGAGACAAGGGCAAGTGTCGAACTAGGGGAACTAACAGGTTGTATACTTGTAGGAGATTTGTCATTTAAGCTCATGGAAGAGGAAAATAATGTATTCAAATCATTGTGCACCTCTTCGTCAATTTTAGTAATCTCATCATCATCATCCAAATTAATCACGACAGAAGGACATATGATAATGTCCAATGAAGGGTGTATCACGAGTAGTGGTTGTTGTATTGGATCGTTTTGTTGTGATTGGGGAGGAGGGTTGTCATGCATTGCTTCTGTCAAGTGCTGATTTTGATTTTCTCTATTTTCTTCATCTTGTGACTTGCGAGCAAGGGCACGACAATGACGCCTATGCTCCCTAGCTCCTCGGTTTCTTTTGGTTTTATTGTCAAGTTGTGTTTGTGAAGGAGTGGGTTGGTCAACCATTGGTTGCTCGTCATCCCTAAGGGGAGGAACAGAAGGAACCATGGAAGGTTGTTCATCCACTTTCTCCTTTGCCTTATAAACTTGTTTTATACGAGGCATGACAGAGTTGTTATCATTATCTCTTGGTCGTTTAGACAATGTGGGGGAGGTTTTAGGTGTAGATTGAGTTTGATGGGTTAGGTCTTGTTCAGGTTGAAGCATTGTTTCATCTGTGTCAGAAGTGGACGAGGACATGTTGCAGATGGATAATTCTGTAATTTTCTTTGCTTTAAACTTTTGGTAAGCAATGAAAAGGAAGTTATTGTGAGGCGTTATAGGTTCCATGGGCTCGGGCCAAAAGGATTCTAAGGAGAAATTTCCTTTAGAAGACAAAGGGTTAAAGCCACTATGGTGAATAGTGAATATGTCATTGTCAAGCAGAAACTTTAAACATTTGTGTACAACCGAAGGGACAAATTTCATTGAGCGAAGCCATGGATGGCCTAACCTCAAATGAAACTAATCCGACTGCGGGATGATGGAGAATGTAACATCCACTGTTTTAGGTAATATCTATAATGAAAGGGTGATCAATCCTATCGTAGGGAAAGCAAAACTATTGTGTGTTTTGATCCATGCTTTCGGTTTATCATAATCATCTTGATAAAGATCATGTAATACCAAAAATTCCTCAATGATCACATTCTCGCCACAAGCGGGATCTATGAGTATTCCATTAGTGGGCTTATCATAAATACAACCGACTATGTAAAGAGGACCATCAGGAAGATTTGGAAGTATGTCCTTAAAAGAGAAAGTAATATCAAGAGATTTTTTAGGTTGGCCCTTACGAGGGATAATGTCTATCACACCTACCATTTCATTCATAGGATTAGTAGTGGTAATATGTGTAATAGGATCAAGATGTTCAATATCTATATGAATATCCATCACATCATTGTTTGGAGTTTCACTAGCTTTGACAAATAACACATTATGTTTGGGCATGGAATCAGTAAAAATTTGCAAATTTTGATTTGGAGAGGCAACAGACTTATTGCCTGTAACATTAATATTTGCAATGGATAGATGGCTAGAATCAACGAGGTCTTGCACAAGGTGTTTGAGACGCTTTCAATTTTTCGTGTCATGTCCATTTTGTCTATGATAATGGCAATAAGTGTTGGGTTTAAAGGTTGGTGGTAAAGGCTTAGTAGGATCTAGTGATTTAACAACGGGTAAAGTAATCATTTGTTGTATACGTTGGGACATTGTGTTATGAAGAGTGTTTGGTAAAGGTGTAAACTGTCATTTCAGATCTCCATAACTATAAGGTATCGCGACGGCTACTTGGTTATTGACGGGTTGAGTTAGTTGTTGAGGGGGATTGAACTATTAAATCCCTTTGTTTTGTTTTCTAAATGGTTGTGTATTGTTTGGATTGGCATGTTCAAATTTCTCAACTCGGCTAGAAGTGGACTTTGCATCATGACTACTAACCGAATTATGATAATCGCAAAGGGCGGTACTCAAGTGCATAAAGGAGGAAAATTTCATCATTGTGAGTTTAGTTTGTAAGTTTTCTATAAACATATTTTGAAGAAGTGGATCAAGAATCTTGACATTGATGTGAGTAAAGAGATTGGTATCGTGAGATAAAATCAGTTATCTTTTCCTCTTCATGTTGTTTGCATCTCATCAAATCGGCCAAGGTCTTCTTTGGAGTCATATGCACTTGGAAATGATTTATAAATGCATCAACTAGTTCATTGAATGAATGAATTGAGTAGTTTGGTAAAGATGAAAACCATTCTAATGTAGTGTCTTTTAAAGTCCTAGGAAACAGTTTTTCCAACAGTTTGTCGTCAAAGACAAAGTCACTACATAAGGTGGTGTAAGCATTAACATGGTTAGAAGGATCACCCTTCCATCTATACCTCTCAAATCTAGGAATCTCTATTCCTTGTGGCATCGGTGTTCGTAGATTTCCAAGGATAGTGCGCTGCTTCAGACATAATAGGTGGGTGGTCCCTTCTAGTTTTGGTTGATGGTGGATATTTGCTTTTGCATGGAGGAGACTGTTTGAAAAAGTTGTGTTATGAGAGGGTCAATGTAAGTGGTATGAGGTTTAAGGGAAAGTGGTGATGGAGTATATGTAGTGGTAGGGCAAGTGAATGGAATGCTTATAGATGGTATGGTGGAAGAGGAGAGAACATGCGATGCCACATAAGAATTAGGAATGCTAGCAGGAATAGTCGAGGATGGAATCACATTACTAACCTGTTGCATTGTGGTGGTGACTTGAGGAGTGGTATAGGTAGGTATGGATGCCACTGTGGAGGGAGGAGTGTTAGGTCCTCCTTGGTTAACCACAATGTTTGTTGGTTGGGATGTACTAGAGGTGGAAGAAGCATGTTTGTTGTATATTTCAACAATTTGTTTCATAACGTTTAGGCCTTCATCACATTCAAGCATGCAATGGATGTTTTTGATAGCAGGAATTGCAGTGGTTGAAATGTTTTCAAGACACAGTGAATGTTGGAGATGTGTTAAGTCCTCATGAATGTTAATGACTTTGTCTTGTGGAATGTGATCGTTTGATGTGTCAACTTGCATGTTATTGGAAGGCAAAGAGTTGCTAAAGGTAGTGTCCATGCCTAGTGTACTAGTTGCAATACTAGGAGTGGAAGCTTTAGACAATCAAAGATCCACAACGTGTGTATTATCGTGGGATAACATGAGTCTCATGCTTCTTCTCACTAAGGTATTAGCAATAGGACACCAAATGCTCATGCAAAGGTTTCTAAATGCAAGTGGAAAGAAATGCAATGTAAACTAAGAGCAATAAAAATTTCATAACTATAATTCTGGAAACTGTAACAATAATGCAATAATAGAAAACAAAAATGCAAAAAATGTGTAGAAACTGTGCAGAAAATGCTAGAAATTACAATGCAAAATGTGCAGGAGGACTAAGTCGCCCAATGCGGTGAATTAGTTCCAGTGATTATTTTTTTGATATTTTTCAGAAATTTTAAATGCAATTTGATGTTTTTCAGATGTTCAGATGCAGCTACAGTGTAAAAATGCCGAATTTTGTTGTTTTCCAATGAAATATGATGCAATAATGCAAACTATATGAGCTTTTCACTAATGCAATTTTTAAAACTCTAGGGTGCAAATTAAACACTGCAAAACCTAATGCAATGTTGATGCAAGGTAATCCTAGGATGCACTTGAAATCAAAAGCAAAAATGTTCAAAAGTCAGGTTCACCAAAATGTAGACAGATTTTTGCACCCGAGGGCTTTTTAACACTTCTAGAGTTTTTCACCTAAAAGGAGAAAGATGGGCCAAAATGGACAATGTCTACACTCAAATCAATGCAAGGATTTATGAAGTATGTCTAAATATGATGCCTAAATGCAATAAACTAATAAAATAATTGAGTTATTAATGCAAAACCTAAGATATGCAAGTTGTTGGAAAACACAGTGATGTATGCAAACACACCTAAGAATGCAAGTAAACAATAACATAATTAAACAAGACTATATAGGTGCACCTAGAATTTGAAGTCTGATGCAGAGAGGCTTTGGAATCTTGTAGATTTTGATGTTGAAGCCAATAGGGACACTTATGCCAAGCTGGGTGACTTAGTCCTGTTTCGGGGAGATTCTGACGAAACAGGAATCTGCCAAATGGGTATTCGGAAATGCAAAAACCATTTTTTAGGCATTGCAGTGGGACTAATTCGCCACAGATGGCAACTTAGTCCACCTGGGAATCTCGGGAAATTCGGGACAAGAATCTATAACTTTCGGTTTGCACTTCCCTTCCTGACAGGTGTCTAGTTCAAAAACTACAAAAAACTAGTTGAAAGAGGTCTCCAAGCTTCAATTAGGGTTTTGTTGACTTGAATGACTTTGATGGATTGTTGACCACTTTTTAACACCTTGCTCTTTAACAAATTTGCATACAAGACCTACAAATACACACATGCAAAGGGGGGAAAAGGGGTTAAGGGTTAGATAATAGGGGTTTGCCTTAGTCAAACCTCGATTTGGTAATCAAACCCTAGATAATGAAATGAAATAAAGAGAGAATGATGAATAAACAACATGCAATGTCACAAAATCACCAAACCCTTGATGTTGAAATCTGAAGATATGCAACAAGATGCTTTAATGGATGCTTGAAAGTGCTTGGAATGTTTGGTAATTGCTTGAATAATGAAATAGAAATTAGAAGATTGTAGGAGATGAAAAATGAGGGGAAAACCCTTTACTTATACTTGATTTTCTAATATTTCTCAAAAATAACACATCACAGGCCGACCTTAAGGTCAAGAGAATATAATCTCGCCAAAAAAATAAAAATTATTTTGATTTTTGTGCTAGTGGGACTAAGTCACCCCAGGTGGTGACTTGGTCGCACCAGGGCAATTTTACTGGGTGTTGGGGATTAAAGTGTATTTAATACGGTTTAACATGAATATTCTCAAAAATACACTTATGTATGGTAAAAGAGTACATTAAGGGATCATTTAAACATAAGAAATGGTTGAATTAGTGATGACAAGCCTAGAAAAGCGTGAGTTTGTTACAACTCTTTACAACACTTTGAAATAAGACTTGGAAAGTGATAAAAAAATGTTATTTAAGTGAATTATAATAAAAGGGTCCTAGAAAAGTGTGAAAGTGGGTTACAACACTTCACAACACTTTTACAAGACATCCTAGAATTCTTAATGATTCTCAAGGGTCCAAGACCTAATGTGAATGTGTTGACTACATTACAACATTAAATGTAGACAAAATCAAGCCAAAGTCCATAAGAGGGACTCAAATGAGCGTAAAAATGTCCAACTATACATTTTTTAGCAAGATAATGAGTAACCAAATAAAAGGGTGTCATCCACAAAAAGCGAATGAGTGACTAAGATATGAATGTTCACAATTACTACACCTTTCCAAAGCCCTTGGGTGTGCATCTTGTTGATCGACTTTCTAAGAGCTTCTGCCATTAGAATAAAAAGAAAAGGTGAAAGTGGGTCACCTTGCCACACTTCTTGTGTGAAGGAAAATGATGCAGAGCAGGAGTAATCAAACTCAAAACAACCTCAGACAAGTTCTTACAAATCCCTTTGTTCATCAAAATGTTGGTTTTCCCTCACAAACCCTTGTTTTCCCTTATAGCCTTTCAAAAAGACATTTTTTGGCATAACTTCTCAACCAGAATTGATCTCCAAGAAAGCAAACTTGTTTCAGATACCGATTTGACCATTATTTAACATATCTCAAAATCAGGTAAGGTTACTTTGTACATAAGGCCTCAAAATTTGACTATCCTTCTTTTGACTAGGCCTAATTGGTCACTTAGGCTTGACAACATCTAGGTTTATGCAAGCAATTGACACCAAAAAAAAGAAACTTGATTTGTGGATTATTAGGAATGTAAAACCTCTTAATGGCATGACACAATGATTTCCAACCCTTCCCTAAACAAACAATGTGTAGATTTTCTCAACCCATATTGAACCAAGGGTTTTTTTTTTTTACTATTAAGAGGAATTGTGAAAGCGGATTGGTGAAAATAATGTTTGCAAATCAAATAATTAGGCACTTCCCTTTGGAAGGGTTGTAGATAACATGAAAACAAAATTTCCTACCAATTTTTAGAGTTTTTCACAATGGGAAAAGAGAGTTATTGCAAAAATATGCCCACTAGAAACCCTAGGCAGGGTGTCGACCTGCAGTCACTAAAAACATGATAACTCTCACCAAACTCAATGAAAATTGCTCAAACAAAAAGCATTGGAAAGGTTATTCTATCTACCAACTTCTCCAATTGGTTTTAGGTCGAAATGGAGGTCGTACAGTCTATACCTTGCAAGTTAGCAGCAAAACAATTTTCAAGAAAATGCAGAAACATAATTGTTTTATTTGCTTCAACCTCCAAACTCCATCAACCAACCCTTCTCTTCAAATACAAGGCTTTTTAAATCATTTACAATCATATTCCAACTACCTCCAACCATATTTGAGGTTAAAGAGTTAACAAATTCTCAATTACACGTTTGTTTGCAAAAACTTGCAAAATTGTTTTACAATGTTGACAACATTTGCATTTTTACTTAACCTTGCACCTAGAGACTCCATAATGACTCAAACTGACTCCAATACACATGAAATGGCCCAATAAGACCTTATTACATGAAACACATCAAAACAAAACAAAATGCAAACTTTTGACCCCTTGGAGGCATGAAAGCACTATGGGTGCCCCCACACCAGAAAAGAAACCTGTCGATGATCCGTTTATGATGACGAAGAATTTTGCTCCTGACAAACAAGACATGATCCACTTGCACCAACTTGCACCATTCGCTTCCAAATCCAAATTTCTTCAATACTTGTAACAGAAAAGACCAGCCCACTTTGTCGTATACTTTCGTCATATCTAATTTTGTGATGAAGGCTGACAGTTTATTTGCTTTGATAGAATGCAAGATTTCATGAGCTATCAAGGCTCCCTCTACTATTTCCCTACCTGGGACAAATCCCCTTTGTTCTGGGGTTATGATTTTACTTATGAAGGGCTTTAGTCTGAGATAAATGGCTTTGGTGAAAAGCTTGTAGATTGTATTGCATAATGAGATTGGTCTAAAATCAACAAAAGTTTTGGGCTCCTTCACTTTGGGGATAATTGCTATGTGGGTGGTATTGAATTGCTTGAGCATTGTACCTATTCTCCTAGATTCCTCCATTGCCATCAGTAGATCAAATCCAATAAAGTACCAACCTTTTTGAAAAAAGAGTGTTGTGAAGCCATCTGGGCTTGGGGCCTTGTCCGAGGGTAAAGAGAATATTGATTTTACTTCCTCCAAGGTGAAAGATTTCATTAGGTAATCATTGTCCTGGTCTTCAATGAGTTTTGGGATTGCCTCCAAGAGATCTTCCCCATCTCTATCTGTTGAGGATGACTTATTTGTGGGGGCGAATAAGAGTTCAGAGAAAAATTTCACCCCTTCATTTTTTTATTTTTGCTTCTTTGATCAGCATTGAACTTGTTATGCTATCTGAAATTGAGAAGCTGGTGTTGTTGGCTCTCTTGGTTTGCGTTGATATGTGAAAAAACTTAGTATTGTGGTCCCCATATTTTAACCATAATTGTTGAGACTTTTGTCTCCAATATATTTCCTCTCGTTTAGTTAAATCTGCCCATTCCAATTGTAGTTTCATTCGATGTTCATAAGTTGCTTCGTCTAGACCTTGCAAAATAATTTGCTCATTCACCTGTGTTAGCTGTTGGAAGACACTACCCTTCTGTTCAAAAATGGGCGTTCCAGAGGATAATTTGTTGCTTCACATAAATCAATTTTTCACACTGTTGGCGTTTAAATTAGCACCTCTGGAGTGCTGATTGTAAACGTTCAGCTATTTCAAATGTTTTGCAACACTTCTTCGTTATTTAAAGAGGAGAAGTCCCTCTCTGCTGGGAGCAATGCGTAGGGAAGGGAAATGTTTAACTAAGTTCCTATCTTTTTATGCTTCAGCGGCAGGACACAAGGGTGCACAAACACAATGCGCCGTAGCTAAGCTTTTCTCTGGTTTCTGCAGATCTTAACTACGACTAACTAGCTTCTATCTATCCAATACCTTCAAGATGAACAGAGCATGAGGGTAAAGGAGCGGGAATGGAATGGTTGGATCACTTGAATTCGCCGTCTCCAGAGGATATGACCGAGGCTCTGAACTCTCGGGTATACACCGGGATAAGGTTGGTACAAGCAAACACTCTGCACGGTAAACTAGATCTGAGATCTGCCAAGGAGGAGGGACTCCTATCCGAGGTATGAGCTTAAGAAATAGTTTACTAGAAACAACACAAAATCACGATGCCTTGGCCAACGAGCTTGCTAAGGAGGAGGGACTCCTATCCGAAGTATAGCTTGGAAGTCAACACATTAAACAACATCAAACGACAACTGTCAATAACAAATATCCAAGGAGGAGGGACTCCTATCCGAGGAGGGAAATGAGACAAGCTATTAAACACAGGACGTAGACATAACTCAAATAAGATGATCAAAATGCAAGCGCCTTCTGATATTCTTCTTCAATGCTTTATCAACGAACTACAAAAGTTGGGAAAGCAAAGGCACGAAATCATGCACAATTACAATCATCCAACGAACTCTCATCCAAGAGTGAACAAATATTCGCTTTCAAAGTGTTGGCAACAATGGCGCAGCAATTTTGCATAGCAAGTAAAGGTTAAACAAATAATGAGCCCAAGGCTCTTATTTATAGAACTCAAAGGAGTGGGCAACCCCAAAATCTCCTTGAGTTAACAATGAGTTCTTGCCAATCAATTAGCAAGATTTATTCCTAAATAGGGGGAACAAGCAGTTAACTGGAAAGCTACTTCAGTTAACTGAAAGTCAACAAAGAGTCAACTGGAAACTACTTCAGTTGACTGAAAGCAAACTAAAGGTGAACTTAAATGTAAAGTATCCCTCCAAAATAGACATCCACATTTAGTGGAGATCTAAGATCCACGAATCATGGAAGCCAATTAGACATCCTTAATTAGTGGGATCTGACAATGCATGATTTAAGGAAAGTGGAGTTAAACTTGGAAAGAAGCATCAAGTTAACTCCAACTACATTTAATAGCATCTTGAGTTGACTTGGAAAGAAGCATCAAGTCAACTCAAGTCTCATGAATGCCACTTGGAGGATGTATGGCGTCCTTTTCTGGTGCATTTATAGCTTTTCTCATTTCACCATTTCTGGTCAACAGCTCCTTGATCTATGTGTTGACTTCTTCCGTCTTCAAATAGTCAATGTTTTGATAACATGCCATCTCCTTCTCTTGTGCAAGTCGTTGCTCTTGGTAACTTTTGGCGGCTCCATGCTTGGAATGACCTCTTCGCAGCTGGTAAGCCAAGGTGCTTACTGCCATGCGGGAGGTGGTAAGATTGGTCTTTTTGCTGCAAGATCAGCCTTTCTTTCTTCTTCGTCCAGAGTAATTGCTGCAGCTCTCCACTGAGCGGGAGATGTATTCTTTTCAAAGATAAAGATCCGCAGACTACTGATGATGTCCGTTTGCTCTCCAGCAACGTGTGTAAGATCTGGTTGGAGAGTTGCTGGTGCAAGGTCTGGTTGCTCAATTGGAGCCCAAGGACGCCAAATTGTCATTCTATGAAGAAGAACTCGCCTGTTGACTGTAAACACGGATGTGTTCAGACAACTTCCTAAAACCCTTGAAAATAGCGCCCTGCCGAGAAGTATTTTTCCGGGAAAAATCTGGCACATGGGTTTTGCTCGTGCTTCAATGCTGAACAAACCCAGTTCCTCAGAATTTTGATTCTGAAACTTTTTCGGAAAAACCCCCAAAAATAGGGGCAGCAAGTTTGCTGATTCTGGAAAATTTGTCGAGATGGGTTTCTCTGGAAAATGATGTTGAATCTACCCAGTTGATCAGATCTGATGTAGCCTGTTGCTTTTTCTGTCAGATGCGAGAAAACCTAAGACAAGAAGAGAGGAAAAAGACAGAAGGTGGATTGGAAGTTTTATCTGATCTTCAAAAAAACTATCTCTGATCCAATCCTCAAAATGGCAATCTTTTCCTGCTTCAGATCTGCAAATAAAAATGAAGAACGGATGAAAACCTCCTTCAGATCTTCAATGGCGTCCTTGAGAGCTTTGTGGCTGTTTTTATCTTTCAACCTGCAATGAAATAATGAAAGGGGACGCCATCTCCTTGAATATATATGTTTGAGCTTTAGATCCACAAATTTGGGGACCTAACACAAGCTCAAAAGGTGATTTGAGTTTGATCTGAAGTTAAAAAGGTGATTTCCACCAATCGTGGAGCGTTTTAGCCAACTTTAACTCAAAAAGCTTTTGACTTTAGTCAACAAATGACCTTTGACCTTTTTTAGGCGTCCCTTTTCATATTTTGCAAGTTTTTTGGTATTTTCTCTCCTTAAAACCCCCTGTTTGATCCTGAATCTGGCGTTGCCTGTTGATCTTGAGACGTCACGGACACATTCACTGCGGAGCTGAATCCATACTGGAAAGAAGTGCCTGGGAGACTGAATGATAAAAAGCTGAGTTAAGGGCTCCAAAAGACTGGGCGCCTTTCCCAAGAAAGGGCGCTTTTGCCAATGCCTTAGTGATTTTTCAGTCTTCGTTCTTCAGCTTATTTGAAATGACCTCTCGTGCCTTGAACTGGATTTCTCGTTGATCGGAGAGTCAGATGTTTTCACATGACGTTTCATCAGGTACTCAGCTCTGTTCTGCTAAGAATGACTGTCTTCGGGAAATCTGGATCTCAAATTAGGGTTCCTTTATCCAAGGGCGCCCCTCCTTGAAAAGGGCGCTTTTGCCTTTTAGCTTGATTATTTTCATCTGACAAGTTGCCTACTTTGATCCAGATTATCCGTTGACTGCTCTGTCAGGTATTGATGCTTGCAGTTGCGTTTCCGAGATTTGCTTGAGCTGAGAAGGTCATCAAAGGAAGCCCTTTGTCATTGGTCAGCATCTGGAAGTCCAAAAGGAAGGGCGCCTTTGCTTTGAAAAGGCTCTTTTTCCTTAGAACTTCGCCGTTAACTGTGGTTTCCTGATAATTCCTCAACTGCCTCTTTTTGCTTCGTCAGCAGTTGCTAGTGATCTATTCATCGGATGATCTGGATGTTTGTTTCACTGTTGAGCCAGCAGTCAAATGTCAAGAATGACTGCTTCGGATGATCCTACTGACTTCATTTGACCTTCAAAGATCATGGGCGCCCCTGCTTGAAGAAGGCGCCTTTTCAACATGTGAGCAATCTCCCCTTCGTAACATCTCCAGAGTTAGTCAAATTTTGACCTTTTTCGTTTTCAGGAATCTCCTTCGTCAAACAGCATCTTTTTCGACCTTTTCCGCCATGGTTGTGTCGTTGAAGCTTTTGAAGCTTAGCTTTCAGCACCTGGTACTGGCCAATCTGCCATTAATGGCTGTGGCGCTCCTAACTTCGTCCCTGAAAAAGAGAAATAGACCCACCAGAGTAAAACGTGTCTTTTGATGATTCTGACTTGACCAATGTGATCGTGAAGCCCTTTAAGCCTATCAAAATCATTTTCGATCATTTCTGGGAAGGTCCTATTTTCGGAGGATTTCCCTGAAAATAGGGGAAAAAACCCTAATTTTCAATTTTTCAGAATTTTGTACATGTGTTCCTTGACAGAAACCCACCAAGATTCTATGATTGGTTTGACCTAAAACAGACCTTTCATGGCATTTTAACAAGATTTAGCTCAATTTATACAGAATGCCAAAAAATTTATTTGGGGTACAACACACACAATTGTAACATTTTTGAGCCCTTGATGAAAGGAGCATTTGCCCACCACTGCCAAAGGAGCTACATGAATTGAGGGTGTCTAAGCCACATCCTTTCAAATTTAAAAGATGGTTTATACTTGAAGGATGGCTGGTTATCGACTATGTTGAGAGATATTGAAAAATGGTCAAAAACTGTGAGAGGTAGAATCTCTGACATAAAGTTGATTTTTCTCCCAAACCAGTTTGGCGTGACTAGGAATCTGTCTAAACATTCAACTATTTGCAGGAAGTCCTTCCTGTCATTTTTACACGTGTATTGTCCAGCTTCAAGCAATATGATATGAAATCCTCCAGTGCTTTGTTTGGTGGGAAGATCCCACCTTTCTTTTCTTATAGTGAGATAATAGCATTGAAGTTGCCTACCAACACTACCTTTTCTTCTCCTATGCTATTCAGAACTTGGGTAAGGACTTCCCATAGTTGTTTCTTGTCAATTGTAGATGTTGGGGCATAGGTATTGATTAACCAAAACTTTAGGTCAAAATGTGTAACCTTCATAAGCTACCAATTCTTCTCATTAATCTCAAATTCAATTGATATTGTTTTTGGGTTCCATGGAGTGATAAGACCCCCTAAGGCCCCTTGTGCTGGAGACTGACTTGATTTCCATTTAGTCCATTTATGGAGGAAGGAGTTAAAGAGATCTTCAGACAATTTAGATTCTTACAGAATTATGACATCAACTCCACAAGCATCCAGTCGGTGCTTGATCTGACCTCTCTTATCAGGGAGAATTATACCCCTAATGTTCCAAGACAAGATTTTCATTGCATACGAGGAGAGCAACATGCTCTCCTTCGGCACTTGTTGGCTATCACATTTTTATCCAAAGTGGTTTGCAATCCAGCTTCTATTTCTTCTTGTAATTTGGTTAGACAGGACTTCTGACCTCTCTTTCCCAATGACTTTTTAATTTCTCCTTGGTTGCTCGAGGTTTGTGAGACTGACAAGGTTTGAGAATAGTCAAAAAACTGCATCCCTTCTAACATTTCGTTTGGGGTATCCCCTCCTGCATTCTGGCTTTTAGATAGTTGCTTGCAAGGTGTATGTTGATGTTCCTTAGCTTCCATTTCCCTCTCCACTTCCTCTGATATTTCATTAATCAGTTTAGAGCCCTCTTGGGCCAGGATCTTGTCTACTAGGGTTTCCAAGTTGTCTTCCTCTAGCAGATGTTTGAAGCTTTAGAAGCTCCAAGAGATTTGGTTCCCGTTGGGCCTCTAGTGCTTCTAGTGGTACGTTTGGGGTGAATTCTTTAACCATATCTACATCCCCAGTCTTTTTGAAAGACTTCTCATCAAACATCAAGGCTTTAATGATCTTTTCCAGTTGTTGAAGAGTGAGAGAAGGGTCTTTTACAGTATGCTGCGGGCAGAAAAGGGGTTGCTTCAAAATCTGTTGGCCCAAGACAAGTTGGAAGTCTTGCTTATCTCCTTTCTCACATATATATGTTGACTTAATAGGCTGCACATGGCATGCAAGTTTAAATGCATGAGGCAAAAGCGGTTGGTTTACAGTTGTGTCTGCCAGCTTGCTCAACAAATTTGGAAATTATATCCCAACAGAAAACCAGGACTTAAGCATTGAGAACATTCACACAACCTCTTTATCCATTACAATGCTGGAGGTCTCATCAAACCTCCTCTCCCCTAACTTACTAACCAGATCTTTGTTAAGAGCCAAGTAATCCAAAAGGGTCTTAAGGGTTGAGCTTCATGCCTCTTGATTTTCTAGTTCTTAGCAAGCAATTGTGGGGTGCTCTTCATTATGGCATTTTGAGCACACCTTCCCTTGAGTTTCAATTAAAAGCTTTTGAATCCAAACCCCATATTTGGATTTAATGTGGATTTCCTTAGGAAATTTTTTAGTAGTGTCCAACAGGACACATACCCTAACTGTGGTTTTTTTGGGTTCTTCAAGAAAACTTTATCCAGCTTCAAGAAAATTCCTATCTGGTTAGCTAGGATTTCCACTATTACAATGTTGGAGGTCTCATCAAACCTCTTCTCCCTCGACTTACTAACCAAATCTTTGTTAAGAGCTAGGGAATCCAAAAGGGTCTCAAGGGTTGAGCTTCGTGCCTCTTCATTTTCAAGTTCTTAGCAAGCAATCGTGGGGTGCTCTTCATTATGGCACTTTGAGCACACCTTCCCTTGAGTTTCAATTAATAGCTTTTGAATCCAAACCCCATATTTGGATTTAATGTGGATTTCCTTAGGAAAATTTTTAGTAGTGTCCAACAGGACATAGACACTAACTGTGGTTTCTCTAAGTTCTTCATGAAAACTTTATCCAGTTTCAAGAAAAATCCTATCTGGTTAGCTAGGGTTTATCCATTACAATGTTGGAGGTCTCATCAAACCTCTTCTCCCCTAACTTACTAACTAAATCTTTGTTAAGAGTCGGGGAATCCAAAAGGGTCTCAAGGGTTGAGCTTTGTGCCTCTTGATTTTCTGGTTCTTCGCAAGCAGTTGTGGGGCGCTCTTCATTATGGCACTTTGAGCACACCTTCCCTTGAGTTTCAATTAATAGCTTTTGGATCCAAACCCCATATTTGGATTTAATGTGGATTTCCTTAGGAAAATTTTTAGTAGTGTCCAACAGGACACATACCCTAATTGTGGTTTCTCCAAGTTCTTCAAGAAAACTTTATCCAGTTTCAAGAAAATTCCTATCTAGTTAGCTAGGGTTTCCACTATTTCTCCCTCTCTATATTCCAATGGCAGAGTTAAGTTGAATCTAGAAGGGGACAAAGTGCACCACTGAAGTTTGGGGATTAAAGTTTGGTATCCAGGATTGAGTGAACAAACTTGACCCATCTAGGATCCAAGATTTATCTGTGTATCTCATCTCTGTGGGATTTTGAGTAAAAAATAACAACAAAAAATCTCAGTCCTTTCTCAAGATAAAAAACTCTATTAGCTCCTACCCATTCATCTAGAATCAAAGTTCTTAAAATGTTAATTTCAAGGCAGAAGTTCCAAAACTTACATATCAGAGCTTTCTCCCGGAGGTCTTGAATTTGTGGTTCAAGCGTGCTTTTAGAGAAAGTGATGTTAAGAACTTCATTAGCTTGAGGTGTAGACAGAGGTTTTCACCGCCATTGTCTGTTGTACTCTTGCTTTCTTCGTCGCTTCTTTTTCCTTGATTGTGTTCTCTTCATTCTTGTGCACTTTAGGCCTTTCGTTGGTGGGTTCCTTTCCCCCTATACTATTGTTGGCATATCCTTTCCCTGGTTCGCTTTCTCTTCTTGGGGAGCTAACTCCTTTGTTGTCTAGGGTTTTGGTTTGAAGGTCACTCCATTTGTCCGAGTAAGATATTTAGGTAGGAAAAACTTAACAAGGATGTTGTTGGGAGTAGTTGGGACTCCCAGGTTTGAAATAATGCATGTCCATAAAGATTTTCTCTGCCTTTTGGGTCGGGGAGTCCAATCCACATATGTCAAAAACATCTTGCTTCACATGACTTAGCTTCTTTGTTTAGTAGAACGGGGGCCTTTTGCAAGGAGCCGTGGGTGGAAAATTTGTTCTATGGCGGTCCAAATGACGTTTTTAGTAGGCCCCATGGTCTTTCCGGTTCAAAGGGCATTCCCAGTAGGCCCCACAGTCTTACCAATAACGGGTATGATGGTAATGCTCAAAATGGGGGTTTTCATGGAAGTCATGAAAAAATTGAGCCTAACACAAGCAATGATTTCTTTGGGGTCCTTGAGATTGACGATGGCGGGCCTGACAATCTGCAGGTCGATGATCGCAATGGGGGCCTTGGTCTTGACAAGAAACTCTGCCATTTTTGTGAATGTTACCATTGCTTGGGCCAAGCGGGGAAACCAAAGCTTGTCCATAAACCATCTAGGAACATAAAGTTTGTTCTTTCAATAAGGTAGAAAATTCCATGCATCAAATGCTTTAGGTGTAATAATGTGTTATATTTTTTATTTTTTATGAGTTGTGTCACTAATATTATTTTATTTAAAGATAACAATACACCATATTAACTTTAAAAAGGTAGGTGGAAAAAGTCACCCCCATATTTCAAAGAGAACAAAAAAAAAGTGGTAAAGCCACTAATTAGCAAAAGGTATGGAACCAATTGTGAGAGGAGACATCACAATCATACAATCTGCTTCAACTATTAGGGATAGGCTCCCAACATGTAGGTGTACCTTCATCATTAACATGTTCATCATCAAGCACTAAAGTATCATTCCTACAAGAGAAATAGCCAAAAATTAGGCAAAGAAACTTGCCATTGTCCCACCCACTAGAAGCACCTTTGTAATGATGTTGAGATGAAACTAAAGTGGGATGGAAATGTTGGGACCAACCGTGAGCACTACGCCCCAGGCTCTACGTTGAGGTGGTTGAGATGCATGAGAATCATGAGTCATGCCGATGAGCATTATGATTATGTCCACATAAACACCCACAAGACATGATTGACTCGTGTTGGAAGAACAGGTCAACAAAACTTTGGCAACTATTCATGATGCATTACCCTAGTGGTCAAGAAGCAATTATAGATGAACAACTTCAAGTACAACTTTATTAGCTTGCACTTGGATCAGCAACAAAACATTGGAACAAATCAGACTTGGACTACATGAAAAAATGAACGTCAACAAAACAGCCAAAAAAGAGCATAATTTATCTTTTCAAATATTGAACAACATTTCCAAGCATGCCATATCTAGGTAAACTTTGCAAGAATTTTGGCCCAATCCCTAAGATGAACCCTATGCCAAGCTCAAGTCTAATGGTATCCAAGCAACCTCATGGTAATTTATCACATTGAGTCAGAATTATGATCACGTGGAAAATTTAAATGAAATATTAAGTCAAAATTTTGGTTTTTGCCCTCCTATTATACCTTCTTTAGTCATCTTAAACTCCAACGCCTATTTGTGAATCTCATGCATAATTTTTGAAACCATTATATTATTCCTCAAGAATCAAGGTTGATGATTTGTTTTTGTTAAAAGTGACAGCCATTTATGGTTTGTCCCAAATAGATCATGCATAGTTACCAGGAGACGCAAGGATTAGGGTGCGTGAGTTAAATGAATAAGGAGACGACTATTTTATATGTAAATGATTCACCAAAAATTTTGGGTACGGGGACTGGTACGTTGTCTATGTTCCCATAATGGAGAATCCCGACCACTATAAGATTGAGTATAAAGGGAGGAAAAGGAGAATTTTTTGTTTAAAAAATTAGGTTTCATTTGAAATCTTCCACAATATAAACATCTTCCATATGAATTTCAGATCAAAATTAAACTTGGATTTTATATTGCAAATCAAAAAATATAGTCAGCGATTGGTTTCTTTATTTTGCTATAAATGATGAGATAGAGATTTCTTTTACTTCAGACCACTCTCAGTAACTCTAATCTTTCATACTACTTTTACACATATGAACTAGACCATAACATACAATCACCTAAAAACGTCACACACCCACATTTTAGAAACCTTTGCTGCGTAGTCAAAATAAACGAGGAGTCTTGTGTATGAGCAGAAGTGAAGTTTGTACATATTCATGACTAAATTTAGGTGGCCATCCAGTGATTTATAATGGCATTTTGTGTTTGTGAAAGATTTGGCCTTTGATAGATTTATATAATGTTATTTGATTAGTGTTAATCTAGCTTTTCTTACATACACCCGGGGCTGAACAATGGTTTCCAAGGAGAAAATTGAGCTATAATGATGCTATTCATTTTGTTCATATTCAATTGTATATACTAATTGCATAGTTACCTGGAGAGGTGGGGGTGCAGGTAATGGTATGGGGGCAGGGACACTATTAAATTAGGAGACATAAGTAAATGAACAAGAATACAGTTCTATGTGTGTGTGTGTGTAGTCACCAAAAATTGCAGGCATGGGGAAGGGAAAATGGACCTTGTTCATGTACTGGAGTTTCCTGATAACTATGACGAATTCTACAGCTATTTTATTTTCTTCTGGACTGATTTTTTTTAAAGTTTTCAAAAGGAAATTTTACACAGTACACTTACCACTGCAGAACATTGGTTTGCAGAGATCCTCAAACGTCCAACAAATACAGGCTTCAAAAACTATCATTTAACTAAAGAAGTGGAAAATTAGTTAAATTATTGATACATCATGAATACATGTTCTGTACACATGGGTTCCACTTTTCAGTTTTCCAAACTCACCATTACAATTAACTTTGTACGGTGACCACAAAAAATCCAGCATCCTCTAGTATGGCAATCTACAAACATACAAGTTCTTTACTGGGCTTGCTAAATTGGATGCAATTACAATCCACAATAAGGATTTCAGGGAAGACAGACATCGCAAATTTCCATAATAACACTACCAAATCAACAAAACTCAAAGAGCGAATAAAGTACCTAACCATAGCAAGGGTAACCGTTCTTGCTAATATTGAACTGAAATATGGCTTTGAAACATAAGGCATCAGTAGCAAGAAGAAACAAACAACAACTTACATTTTATTCTGCCCTTGTAACACCTTCCAGTCCATCATCCAGTCAATATAAGCATCTACTGTAAAAGGATCAAAGTCAGCCTCAGATCCTTGAATTGAACAGCATGAAGTCAGGTAACAATTTCAAATCTGGGAGTAACAGTCATTACCCTGACACCAAAACCACTTGTGCAAAAACAATTAAAAAGCTTACCCAAAACACAAAATAAACATGCAGAAACCACTAAAACAAGCCTTGACCAGATACCTTGCTATAACAGGGGCTTCCAATTTGAAATATAGTTTCATTTCTAGCCCGAATGGCATCAATGGCCACTGTAAACTTCTGTTTATGATATCTTATACCACACACTACACAATAGAATCTACAATGTTGTCACTAGGACCAAAATCCATGCTCCTGGCTCTCCATACCTCATTGCTTTCAATTTGAACAACCTTTTTTAATAATTTAATATATACTTGGTTGCATGTTTAGGCTCAAAAGGGCAGGGTGTGGTAGCAATGGGTCCTTCAGTGCCTTCATATGGAATTTGTTTTGGCAACTAGATTGCATCAGTACTCACTTTTAGTGCTACCAATGCATGTCTCCAAATACAGAAAATTGAGCAACCAGACAAGTGGAAATGACAGCTCAGTAATGTCATGATCAAAAGACCAAACTTCTGAGAAAACTAAGCATTTCCTCCATGACTAAGCAGCCATAAATAAGTGTACGTATTATCCTTGCTAAAATGCTTTAGACTCTGAGAGGAAGCTGTAGCATATTGTAACGAGACTCGCCATGACTCGCCATGACTCGGCGAGTCCCGGGCCGAGCCAGCCTGGCCGAGTCTGGGGAGCTCGGACTCGGACACGCCGAGTCCAGAGCCGGACTCGCCGGACTCGCCGGACTCGCCAGACTCGCCAGACTCGCCCAGACTCGGAGAGTCCCGACCCTGTGACCCGGCCGCGGCAGCAAGAAGTTAAAACACTAAAAAAACATAAAACTAAAAGTTAAAGTTAGTTTTTTTTGTTCTATATGTTCTCTCCAACCCTAAAAGCAACTTCATTTCACTCTTTTGGCAAAATAGGAGGAGAAGAGAGAGTTGTGAAGAAAAATAGGAGGAGAAGAGAGGGCAACCAGCAAATTGTTTAAAACAAAAGCAAGGTCATATATCATTTGGGAAGCTTCATACTGCTAAGGAGGTGCATTGAAAGTTCATTGCTAGTGATTGGGAGGAGTTTGCATTGCATTCCAAGCCAAATCTAAGAGGTAAGTTTGATTTTAATGGTTTTTTTTGTGTTTTTTTAACAAATAATTCATTGTAATTTGTAAAATCATTGTTTTTAAATTATTATAGTTTGCATTTTTATTTACAAACCCTACTTGCAACTTAAATAATTTTACAAACCCTACTTGTTATTGCAGCCACATTCATTTGCAAATCAAACCATATTATTATTTTCACAATGTCTCAAACCCCAGTCAGAAAAGACCCTGCTTGGAAACATGCTGAAATCTTTCCCGGAATGAAAAGAGGAGAAGCAAAATGTAAATACTGCAAAACAATATATCATGGAGGCATAAATAGATTGAAATACCACCTTGCACGCATACCCATCCATGATGCAGTGGGCTGCACCCTAGCACCTATTGAGGCTGTTCGTGAAGTGCAGGTGCAATTAGAAAATTTTGAAAGGCAAAAAGAAATTAGAAAGAGACAGAGGGAGGAGTTGGCAGGTGTTGGAGTTGGACAGGGACTTGGTGCTGTTGGAGATGCTTCTTCCATGCCTCCATACCGTCCTAGTGCTAGTGCTTCTGCTAGTGCTTCTGCTTCTGCACCATCTATTCCTATGCGTACTCCTAGTGCTGGTGGCGCTGCTACTGCTAGTGGTAGTGGCAGTATTAGTATTGGCCCTAGAGTTCGTAAATCTAGGGTGGACTCATATTTTGTACCACGCACTACTCCTGGTTCCCAACCGTCGCTTGAGAGCATGGGTTGGAACAAGGATGCACACGATGCAGCAAAAAAAACAATTGCAGACTTTTGGTACTACTGCACCATTCCCTTCCATGTAGCCAGGTAATTCTTTTTTCGTTTAATTGTTTTAAAATTTATATTTAAATTTTATTGTTTTAGAATTTAGATGTATCTCACTATCGAATTCAAATTTAAAGTTAAAAACTTAAATCTTTTCATTTTATGACATGTTTTAGGTCTCCTTTTTGGCAAAACATGGTTGATGCAATAACCATATGTGGGGCGGGGTTCAAAGCCCCCAGCGAAGATGAATTAAAGGGCCCACTTTTGACTCAAAAGGTGGCGGATGTGAAAGCACAATTAGAGGAGCAGCGTGTGCAATGGAGGAGGATTGGTTGCACCATCATGACTGATGGTTGGACCGATAGGAGAAATAGGACGCTGTTGAACTTTCTAGTTTCCTCTGGAGGTAATTGTACTTACCTTAATACATTGATATTTGAATTTGATTTAGTGATTAATAATTTAATAAGGCTGATTTATGTTTTTAATTTATTGAATAATTGGTAATTTGGTTTTGCTTATTTTTTCAGGTGACACTGTCTTCATAAAGTCCATTGATGCTTCCGCCCAATTCAAAAATGCCACATACTTATGTGAGGCTATAGAGGAGGTGATAGCCGATGTGGGGGAAGAAAATGTAGTTCAAGTGGTGACAGATAATGCAGCAAATTATGTTGCTGCTGGTAGATTATTGATGGAGAGGCACCCAACTATATTTTGGACTCCATGTGCCGCCCATTGCATTGACCTCATGATGGAGGATCTTGGCAAGCTCCCATGGATAAAAACATGTATGGAATCAGCAAGAAACATTTGCAAATTTGTTTACAATCATGCATGGGTGCTTAACCTTATGAGGCAATACACGGGGTTGAGGGAGTTGTCTCGTCCTGGCATCACTCGGTTTGCATCAAATTTTATCATGTTGCAATCCTTGATTCGGTCAAGGGCACCTTTGAGGCGCATGTTTGCTAGTGAGGAGTGGTCTTCCTCATCCTTTTCTACAAGCACTGCAGGGATTGCTGTGGCTGATTGCATATTTGATGAGGCAGGGTTTTGGACACCAGCAGATGAGATTGTGAAGGTAACATTTAATTCTTTATTATGTTTTAATTTTTAATCATATCTTACTTTTATTTGTTCATTTTCATTGACAGTCACACTTACTTATTTGTGAAACATGTTTGCACTTTGCAGTTTATTGAGCCCTTGCTAGTTCTCCTACGAGTTGCAGATGGGGAGAAGCCCGCAATGGGCTACATATATGAGGGCATGGATAGGGCCAAAGAGGCCATTAGATCAGTCTATGGTGGAGTTGATGATAAGTATCGTCCCATTTGGGAGATCATTGATAGGAGATGGCAAAACCAACTCCATAGGCCCATCCATGCAGCCGCATGTTTCCTAAATCCGGCCTTCCACTTCCGCCGTGATCTCCGTGCAGATAGAGAAATTCTTAGTGGGCTCTACTCGACGATAGAGAGAATGTTGCCCTCTGTTACTACACAGATAGTGCAGGAGATAGATGCCTTCACTAAGGCACGAGGAGACTTCTTTGCACGTCAAATGTGCAAAGATAGTAGGACAAAATTAATGCCAGGTAAAAATATATTTAAGGCAATAATTTTCATCTTTTTATATTATAATTTATTATTAAATGTTGAACTTGAACTTGAAACTTGAAATGAGATTGATTTTGTTTCTTTTTCTCATCTCAGATGGATGGTGGGAGATGTTTGGTTCTGATACACCGAACCTGCAAAATGTTGCCATACGAATATTGAGCCAGCCATGCAGTTCATCCGGTTGTGAGCGCAATTGGAGTATGTTTGAGCACATACACTCCAAGAAGCGCAATAGATTGACAGTGGAGAGGATGAATGACCTGGTATATGTTCATTACAACCTTCGGCTCAGATACAGGAAGGCTTTTGACCACGACAACACCCCGATCTGTTTAGAGGAGGTTGATCCACAGTCTGAGTGGATCACTGAGGCTACAGACGCAGTCTTTAGTGACGAGGACCTTGATTGGGTGGACCAGGCAGAGAGAGAGGCTGAGGTTGTAGCCATGGCTGAGGAGGAGGCTAGAGCACGAGGAGACATAGCTACTGGTGGAGAGAGTGGTATGGGGACTCAGACACAGGCAGAGACTATGGCTGCAACTGCAACATCATCCAGGACCTTTAGACACCTTCGTAGGAAGGATGTTGGCTCCACTGTGCCATAGGCATAGAGTGATAGACTTATAGCTATTGTTTTGAATCTTTTGATATTTCATATTTGTATGGAACATTTGATGTCATGGATTTCATTTTCCATGAGTTTTGTATACATTTGACTAATTTTATATATCAAAGTATGTTATTTCTTTCAGCAGCGCAACTACAATTTGTGTACTTTATACTTATGTGATCATTGTATATTTGTGTATGTGATCAAATTTTCTTTTATTTGTGTTGTATTCAATAAAGGGTGCTTGAAACAAGTTTTAAATCTTTAAAAATCTCTAATTTTCTAAGGTTTTTTCAACTTTTTTCATTTTGCCGAGTCTGCGCCGAGTCCGAGTCCGAGTCGCCGAGTCGCCGAGTCGAGTCACCCTAGCCGAGTCCGAGCCGAGTCCGAGTCTCGTAACAATGGGTAGAACATTATTCCTCAATCTGGCATGGTTGACCCACTAACCTTCACAACCCATGGATGCCTTGCGGCAGCATCCAATTTCATCCTTTGGCTCGGATCTGTGATTTTCAAATATAATGAATCACAAATATATTGAATTTCAAAATGATAAGACAATAGGCTCTTAGTTATGACTCCCTGAAAATCCGAACTTTACTTACCTTTGCAAAGAAGCCCTTCAAGCAAGTTTGCAAGCTCTGGATTCATGTCCTCTGGCAGGTGCAATGGATCATGAACAATCTACAACCATTAATAGACAAAAATGTAAGTAATTCCTCCTCTTCATCGTTTCTCTTATTTTCGATGTGATTTATTGTTTATTTACCTTGTCATATATATCCTGAAGAGTATTACCAATAAATGGATAATGACCCAAAACCATGCAATAAAGTGTCACACCCAAAGCCCACACATCAGCCCTTTTACCATGATATGTCACATCTGTACAGAAAAGACAACAGGCACCAGGTTTAGTTGGCAAAAATACAAAACCAAACAACTTATGATCATTTCTCTTCTTTCACCTCTTCTTCCATCCTCTTTTTCTCACTTTCATTTAGAGGACAAGAAAAAAGGCAAACATCTACATAAAGAATCTTGACTATAAATCTGCAAAAAGCAGGATAAGAGACATGCAAATTAAACAGGCTGCCTATAATGCAAGCTCTAATTGCATTGAGTTGAAATAACTTTAGGCCAGCAAATATCAGTCTGCTTCCCATGTAAAAGAATCCAAGTTCACCTTCAGATCAAAACCATACGTTGTTTTTCCTGAACCCTCAAACACAAACTATGTAATAAACAAGTTTGTGGAATTCTACCTAAGCAACATTCTGGTGCAGTAAAAACAGGAGTTCCAGGAGACCTCCGAAGCTCATCATTGCTTCCCTGAGAACATCATCTAAAATTAGCATCTACAAAACATGCCACCCCAGTTGTGGACACTAACATTTCACAAATATCCCTCGTTTATAAGCATTCTATCAGATCATTGCTAGTGATTAAGTTAGACATACTCATTAAAAAATGGTATGGTACACTTAACAATGGAATTCTTACCTTGAACATCCTACTGACACTAAAATCACAAATTTTCACTCTTCCATTGCTAGTAACCAAAAGGTTTTCTGGCTTCATATCACCATGAACAATATTCTGCAGAATCATCACAGTCCCAGCTTAGAAGCATGTAGCACTCAGAGAAATCCAAGATTTATGTGTCAAAAACAAGCTGAACAAAATCTTTAGGTGAAGCTATTGCTCTTCCCTCAAAATAAAGCAAAAATGATGTGTAATTTATACGTAATTTATCCTCTACCTTAGATAAGGTAAACAATGAAGAAATTTATTGCATATTTGCAATGCTCACATATCGAGGAAAAATTATTGCATCAAATACATAAACTAAAATTCAAGAGATTCTTGATTTAAATTTTACAGAAATCGAGAGACAAAAGATGCAATCATTAAATGGAAGACTAGAAGAATAGGCATGACATGATATAAAGAAATAGAGAGGATTAGAATAAACAATTGCTAAATGGAAAGACCTTCAACTCTAAAACCTGTCTAAAACCCATCCTTGTAGGAACCCTTAACCCTTTTGAGTACACTTCAGCTGCAGGCCTCTTGGAACTTTTAAGTCATGTTTCTACTACTTAAATTCAAAAGCTTCCTTAATAATAAATAAGGTAGTTTTTTCATGAGATAAATCTGTAATCGGTGAATTATTTAAATACAATGTCTCTGTGTTGAACTGTAACATCTCTTACATCTCGAGCCAGCTAATTATTCTTAATTTGTTTGATTTCCTTGGGACAAAATGCAATTGAACAAGTGTTTTTTACTACGTACTAGGAAATTTTTCAAAATGGTTTATCTCATGCATTCTTTGGCAAACCCTAACGAGGTCAATGGCGTGGTGGCAGGTCTGGTTTCAAATCTGAGGGCGTCAGGAAAAGCAGGAGATGCATTAAAATATGGAGTTGACCTATATTCAATGGCCCACTCCGATCTGGGCCCCTTTGGTAGCTCCCAAGGTTTTAGTGGCTCTTGTAATGCCTTGCAAACAAGACCCAAAAGTGAATATTCAAACTGATAGAGGTTCATCCTACTTGGGAAGTGAGAACCTATTTAAGGCAACGCTTATTCTTGATGCTGAGGCTGATATGAAAGATGCAGGTTTGCAGCAAGGGAATCTTAGGATTCTGTTGTGACCTTTTCACACATCGCCCCATCCAAGATGGGGACCCCCTAATTTTTGCTCCGTTCCGGTCTTTTGGCTTGGGTTTTCTTCTCTCTCTCTCGCTCTGTCTCTTTTCTGGTGTCCGCCTTTCGGGGGTTGTGCCCGTATTTGAGCTTAAGCATAGAATTGGCCAAGTCTGAAAATTAGGGTTTCATCGTTTCTGGTCAGTCTGAGGTCAAGTAAAGTCAATAAATTGAAAATTGAACTTAACATTGTTGTCAGTGTGCTCCCAGCACGCTCCCAACAAATTCTCAATAGATTTTGAGGTACTTACTATTTTTAGTAAGTGTGAAATTCAGGGCAGTTCGTCAGCATTTTTGAGATTCCGACAGTCACATGGCATTCAGAACATATCAAGTTACTTGCATGAAAAATTTGAGCGAAAACAAACAACTTTCTATTTTTAGCAGTCCAGCTTCCGGGGCAAATTTCAGGGCTCGGATGTCGAGTTTTTCTTTGCATGTTGACATATTCCTTCTGGGTTTTTCAAGACCTTCGCAACGATATAACATGCAAAACGAGATGACCACTTTCAGAATTCAGCCTTTCGAGGCTATTTTTAGGGTTTGCATGTCAGGGTTTCTTTTGCATGTCGGGTGATTCCTGATGGGTTTTTCGAGAGCTTCGCGATGGTGTGACATGCAAATGAAGATAACCACTCAGTAAGGAACTTACTATTTTTAGCAGGTGTGTCCTGGCAGCCGCTTCCCAGCAGTTCAGAATCACGAGCTGATCGCAGTGCCGCAGAAACGAAGAGAAACAGAGATCATTTGATGCGCATGCGGAGCGAATTAGGGTTTCCAACTTCGGAGCCTAAAAATAGGAGCAAAAAGTCAGAATTTTCGAAAACCGGTGTAAACCACCATGATCAGCGTCCTTTAGGCTATCTGCTGGTGAAATTTCAAGACAAACGGAGCACTTACTATTTATAGTAAGTCAATTTGGAAATAGGCTAAAAATAGCAGGTCAGGCGCATGCGTTTATGCCGACAGGCAGGTCACGTGGTGAGGAGCGCCTCATTAAAATTTCAAGTTGATCGGAGCAGGGGAACTATCAGAAGCAAGCAGTTGCTATTTATAGCAAATCATCTTCAGAAACATGCTAAAAATAGCAGGGTGATTAAAAATGGCAGTGCCGACAGGTTGACAAGGCTATGAGAAGGCGGTGTGCGAAGTTTCAAGCCGTTCCGAGCTTCAGAGGTGCAAAATCAGAGGGCTTACTATAAATAGCAGGGCATGAAGAAACCGGCAGAGACGAGAAAAATGTCTAAGTCTGGAGCTTTATCCTCCACCACCTTGAAAATGCACCCAGCTTGCCTTCAGATGTTTGAAAATTTTTCTAAGGCATTAAAAATCCGCCTGCCACCTCCAAATGCGCCCAAGGCACAAGTGGTCAATGAAAGTCAACAAGGTTTATCCTGTTGGCATAGCAAAATGCGCCCAAGGAAGAGTTGGTGCAAATTTTTCTAAGTATGAGTCTCGTCCTTCACACATGCTGAAATGAGCCCAAGCTAGAAAGGGTCAAAGCAAAGTCAAAATTCTTATCCACCAGCTAGGCTGAAATGCGCCCAAAAAGCAAAGAGGTCAAAGCAGTCAAAAGTTTTTATCCTTCATCAAGTAGCAAATGCACCCAACTCAAGATGTTCAAGCATGAAAAATATTCTAAGTATGAGTTCATCCTCCTACATGGGTAAAATGCGCCCAAAATGGGCCATGTAAAGACAAAGACTGGAAGCCCAAGAGTCACATGAAAGGTGTTTGAAAAGGTTTATCCTCCATCAAGGCTGAAATGCGCCTAAGTTAGAAGCAAGTCAACAAGGTCAAAGATTTTTGTCCTCCTCACCCCTCCAAATGCGTCCAAGTTAGTGAGGTAAAAGTAAGTGCAAGCTGGTAAGTGAAGTGCATAAAGTGTGAAAATGAAATTACTAAAGGCGTTGGAGGGGTAAAACAAAATGTTGCTGGTGATGGATGAATATTACTGGACGTGGTTGATATTCCTCCCCAAGAGTTAGGTGCGCTCAAGGTAGCATGTGTTGTAAGGTGTTAGAAATATCTCCAAGGCGTGTGAGGTGGTGATGATAAGTGTTGGGCGTTTTTTTTTAATTTTTCCTCAAAGTGTGCTATGCGCCTAAGGTGGAATATAAGATGAAGTGGTGTGAATTTCTTCTAAGGCGTTGGGACTTCAAATAAATATTTTTCAAGTGTGAAGCAAAATGTGAAGTGGTGGCTAGAAAAATAAAATGTGCCGGGTGCCTTCATAAAAAATTTTTAAGTGAAGTTGATATTTTCACAGGCAAAATTGATCGAGTTGGATATAAAATTCTCTAAGGCAAAATTTTCAAACTAATTTAAAATTTTCTAAGGCACAAAATATTTTCTCCCTTAGAAAAATGCCTAAGTCTGGAGAGGTGATGGAATTTTCCTGAAACGTGAGTGAAGTTGCCGGTGGTGAAGTCAGTGAATGCCAGCTCCACAGAGTTGATATAAAAATATTTTCAAGTTAGAGCAACAGGACGATCACAGATGAAGAACGGATTTAAATTTCACAGGGAAATAATTTTCTAAGGTTCAAAATTCAAGAAAATTAAATGAACCCGTTCGTTGGGCACCCATGAGTTCGACGCGTTCTGGAGGAAATTTTCTTCTGGGTATTGAAGATTATCGATGAGGAGTTGATTTTAATGTCTTCCACAGTTCGCTGAGGCCTCCAGGGTGAAGATTTTTGATGGGCACCAGGTCGATGAATTTTCCTAAGGAAAATTTTGAAAATTTTCTAAGGCAAATGTGAAGAAAATGTGTTTTCAAGGTGAGATTCTCCGGGTGATGGATTTGAAAGGAATTGCCTAGGTGAATTTGCTCGAATTCTTCGCGATGATAATCTTCTTGAGCCAGAGATGGATAAAATCAAAGTTGTCGGAGCTCCAGCAGGTGAAATGAAGCTAATTTTGTCAAGGATGATACGTCCTTGAGGATGATGAAATTTGGCTAAGGCGTGAGGAATCACGAAGGAGGTGGAAGTTGGCTAACGGAGGCGATGAGCGCTTGGCGTTGGAGCATGAAAATCTTGGTAAGTTGAATTTATATTATGAAATGTTCTGATACCCTTCTCCTTGCTTGTTTTGCAGGAGGAACATCGAGGCCAAGCGTTGATGATTTAAGTGATCCACAATGATATCACAACCTTCGGAGGAAGATAAAGTTACAAGTTTCAATCTTGAAGGAAGAAAAGTTGCAAGAAATTAGCTAAGTGTTAGCTCAGATGACCCTCAAGTGGAAGAAGTCAAAGAACAACGCCAAGAGAGAAGATCAAGGATAGTGTGAACGCATCTACAAACGGAATCTTCTAGAAGGAATAATGGACATTATGGCTCATTTATTACCCCACTTTCCTTTGTGGCGGTTTTTAGGGCAAATCTTGTTTAGGGCTGAGGTGGCACGATTTTGGCCACTCTATTGATTGTAACCCTAGCCGTCTTTTGGGACTTGGCTAGCTATATAAAGGGGGAGTCCCCCTCATTTGTAATCCATTAGAAGTAGAATTTAGACTTCGGACTAGAGAGTAGAGCGGAGGTACTTTAGTTGTAATATCTTAGTAAGGTAGTGTAGATTGAAAAGGAAGGAAAGTCTTCCCTTTGGATACTTTGTAAGAAGTTGTCATGTATGCATTCATAATAAAAGAATTTTTCATTGATGGTGAATCCTTCTTTGTTGTGAATAGTTGTTGAGGCTTCTTCGTCCTTCCAATTCACGTAGCATCTTGAAGTAGCTTAAAGTAAAGTAGATTTCATTTCATGCAAGTACTTAGCAATTGTGGAATGTGGTGCTCGATTTGAACAAGACTTCGTTTGTCCATACCACTAGCGGGCTCGCTGACGGTGGGTTCGCCTTGCGTGGTCAACTGGAACTTTGTGAAACTTAACTTCAATTATGGTTTATATGTTGGCATGCGTCGTTGTGATGGTGTCTTCATGCTAAATCGTGATTTGAACATCTTGAGTCACTCCTTTGAAGATTGCACCAGTTCCGCGGAAGCTGTCCGAAGAGAGGCAAAACGGAGCTTGGTTGAAGTTTGTGAGAATTGATCGCCGTGTCCCACGCCCTAGATTAGAACATAAACTTCTTAGGCCCTACACCCTTTTAAATTCAGTTCATTTCCGGTTAGATTAGGAAACTTGTGCTCATTTGCCAAATCATTTCGAATTACACGAAAGCCCTTAGTCTATTGGCTCACAATCGAACAATTGTGTAAGTCCCCTTGACATACCAGAAAATCACATCGAGCCAAACTGAGCCTATTCGCACTTAAGGAACCTTGGAGTTGAAAGCATGATCTTACTCGCAATCTTAGCATGCTGAATACTTTGTTCAAGAGAGGATAGAGCGTCCGTTGGGAGACTTTATTCTGTGTCGGTGCGGTCTCAAAAACCACGTCAACAGATTCTCATATGAAGTACAAGCATGTTATTCCTTGTTCAAGAGAGTATCTTATTCTTGATGAGCACACGATTATACTGAGAGGTGGGGGGGGGGGGGCGCGAGTGAATCAGTACAATACAAAATTTTACCAATTTAAACTTAATCAATCATTGCAATAATAACCATTCAAGATCTTGACAATTAAGAATGCAAGAACACAGATTTACATGGAAACTCTTATGGGAGAAAACCACGGCAAAATAATGTTTTTATATAAATCTCTTTTACAATCTTTGTAGGCACCAACCTCCAAGAGACATCAATCCCCTCAAATTCAATTTGTGAGCACCAACCCACTGGAGACACCAATGCCCACTTGTAGAATTTGTATGCACCAACCTCTTTAATAAAATATTTTCTTGAGAATAAATCTTCTTTATAAATAGCCTTTAATGATCTCCTTTTATATTTTCCTCCTCAATTATATCTGCATATACATCTCTTTTACATCTGCATATATTCTTCTTGTAAGTGTTTGCCTACGGAATGCAATTCAAATCTTACGTACTACTGGCAAACTAGTCATGTGCAGAACATAGAATAAAACAGTAACCAGAAAGATATCATGCTTGAATGCCAGAAACTTTATTCATTATCAGAAATATCATGTACAATCATAGAGTATCACAATGCTAACAATATAACCATCAGCACACAGCTCATAACTCCCTTCCGACTATCCCGACAGGCTACATATAACGTTCGGCGGTGGTTAGATAACCAACCAACACGACACTTCATAACAACATTAACATTAATTCGAACATGATTTCTCGAAGGTACATGACATTATTATTCTTTACTAATCTATAGTTTTATTAGTAATTGGCCGACTACGACCAAGGCCGACTACGGCCGACAACAAAGTAAAATATACTGCTAACATCATCCCCCCCACAAAAGAAGTCGTCTTCCAGACGACATACATATAGCAAGACAAGTTCAATGTGAAGTAGGGGGAAGGGAGTGCGTCCCTGGATGCACAGATGACGTCGGAGTAGTAGAAGAATGCTCTGCTTGCAGTCGCCTCACCTCCTCGGTACGTGTGCGAAGTTGCCGATCTGCCAGTATCTCCCTTTCCCTCGCCGCCTTTACCATACGGGCTGCCTCCATCAGTTGGATTTTTGCCTTCTCCGCCTCTGCACTCCTGGCTGCCAAATCAACATCTTTTGCAGCCAACTGATCTTCCAATGCTTTCACGCGTTGCTTCCATGCTTCCTCTTTCTGCTTTGCTTCCTCCTCCAAGACAGCCACCCGAGGCTCCAAGGCCTCCAATCAAGCTCCCCTCTCATTGGCAAGCCGAGTTTGTTCGGCCAAGTCATTCTGGATGCTCCTTATGGTAGCAGAGGACTCGTCCTTAACCCTCTGCAGGAGTCTATAGGCGTCCACTCTTCGTGATACCGCTACCTCAGTAGAAAATACTTGGCGTTTCATGAGAATAAAGACGTCCCGAAAGGCAAGCTCTATGTGATATAAGCTTTCCAGAACCCCTGCATCTCGCCCTACTAGTCTCAATGGTCGACCTCGCCAGGCTCTCATCATTGCAAGAGTCTCTCCTGCTGGCCACCCCTCGCCGAATATTCGTGTGAACTCAGCCTCACACCCCATCTGTACGAATCCTCGGATGCGCTAAACTTCCTGGCCCACTAGAGGAGATCGGCCAATCCTGAGGTCTCTGGAAACCTGTCCCACTCGGATCATCAACCTGCCCATATGCTCTAGCTCCTGTACATATCGTTGCACCGTGCCTAGTGGGTCTGATGGGTCTGGTTGTGACATCTCCACGACATCCCTCCGTGGAGTCACCTTCCTCGTTCTCCTCATCATCGGGAGGTGTAAAAGGTTCCGTCTCCTCCTGGGGCGGTTCCCCGACTATTTGCTGAGGCTCATGTATGGCTGTCCCTGGTGCCTCTGGTGCCTCTGCTATTCTAGCCTTAGGGTGTGCAAGTGCATCCTCGCCAAGTCTGGTCGTCTCACTTTGCTGAGTGTGAACGACTAGCCCTTCCTCATCCCCTAGTCCCTCCGAGGGACTCTTCTCCCACTGTTCTGGCTGCTCGGCCACTTCCAAGGTAAGGCCTACTGATCCCAACCAACTATCAATCTGGGCTACCCCGGGTGCTCCTGGGGCTGGGTAGTCTCCTTAGTGGCCGCAATCGTTCCCCCAGTGCCTGCTACTGAAGTTGCCACTCCTGCCGCTGCGGAACCTGGCGATGGTGTACGGAAACTGGCGGCTGGCAATATCTCGACTGAGGCAGTGGAACCTGCCGATACAGTGGCTGCCCCCTGTGATGTCGTGGTGGCAAGTGGTGCCCATCCTGGCGATGCACCAGGTAATGAGGCAGCTACCCTCAACATTCGCCCGGCTCCAACTAGCGAAACAAGAAGAGTGAATGTCACTAAGTGTGTGTTCTCCCTGGCCGGCGGTACGGGAAGAGTAAACCCTGCTGGCTGCAACACTGGTATGTCGATCTCCCTTGCTTCCTGACCACCGATGGCGACGGATACCTCTTCGTCGGCTGGTGGACTAGACTCTGACGACGAGGAAGATAAATCAATGGGCTCATCCTTGTCCGATGCACCACTCTGTTCAGAGGCCTCTTCCGCTGATGTTTCCTCTTCCACCGATGCCTCCTTCCGTTTTCTTTTCTTTCCTGAAGCCGTGCCCTCGCTAATTTGCTTCGCTTCTAGTTCCGACCAGTAAAATACTGTCGGCAACCCAGGATCGAGGTGGGTGAGTGGCTGCAATCGACCCCATCTACCTTCGGGCACCTGTGTGTGAACGGCATCGAGAAAAAGGGCTATGGCATGCTGAGTCATGTAGAAAGCCTTATGCCTCTGCAATAAGAAATCTCTCATCCTCTCTGCAAGTAGCCTCACCCAGTTGTATACTTGGCCGACGCGGAGTCCGACCATGTAGTCCACCATCCAGATAGTAATATCCGATGCTCGGCTGGCACCTATGAGTCGGCATTTCATTAGGTCCAGCAAGCACTTCCATTCCGCTGTTGCTAGGTAGTGTTTTCGGAGACCTCTATTGCCAGCACTCCATATGATATTCTGTTCCTCCGGTGTCAAATCACTTCGACACACCTGTTTGACCAACAATTCCTTGTGCTCCTATGTCATCTTCTTAGGTTTGTTAACCCCTATTCCAGAAGCTGGTACGCCAAACACTCGCTCGAAGTCTTGTGGCCAAAATGAAATGGTGACTGAGCGACCTCTGTAATCAATTACCGATTTGTAAGTATGCCTGCAATAGTTGTCCACCATCGCCTTCAGCCAAGGCTTGAACTCCCGAGAATTAAAGAAAGGCACTATCACAGCTTTGTCTACCCGCGCGTGCTGAAGCGCAACCTTAAAGGAGTGGTCCTCAGGAGTGTTTTGCCACCACTGTTTGCACTCGTTGCCAGTCAGGTTCTCCCATGTCATCGTCTCGTTATCAGCGTCCATCTTTCTTTTTCCAACCGAGGCTACCTTTGGCCTGTGTTGCATAGCCTTCTTGCCCTTGTCCATTTTTCTATCAGCTCGGCGATTCCAGCCGATTTTATAAATCTCAAGACAGTTGTAGAAACTGTCGGAACTATCAAAACTGCCGAAACTATCAAAACTGCCAAATTCTAGTAAAGGCTGGAAATGCCGTACGCCCTAGAGGAGTGACTGAACTTGAGATGGCCGTACGCTCTGGCAATTTTGAAAAATCCATACGCTTTGAAGGATCTGTGAAATCCGTACGACTTGAGAACTTGATGAATTTCGTACGACCTGGCAACTTTGAGAAATCCGTACGGCCTAGCAACTATGGGGATTCCATACAGACTGGCAACTCTGGGAAATCCGTACGGCCTGGCAACTCTGAGAAATTCGTACGGCCTGAAGACTTGGTGAATTCCCTGCAACTTGGACATTCTGTGAATTTTGTACGACCTGAGAACTTTGCAAATTCCGTACGATTTCGAGCTTCTGTAAATTCCGTACGACACTGGGCTTTTCTAAATTCTGTATGATTTGAGGCTCTTCTAAATTCCGTACGGTTTGAGGACTTACTAATTGATGAAAGCGCCATACAAGTTCCTTCTCTGTGCTTGACCTGCTGAATTCATACGGATTCTTGTGTTCTCTTCTCCCGTCGTGATTTCTCTGTATTCTGCCCTTTTTCCAATATATCCTTGGTTGTACGATTTCCTCCTTAGCTGAGTTTTGGCGACTTTTTATTTTAATGTTTCTCGATTTGATATTTCGCCATACTTTATTCCCCTCGGCAGTTCTCTCCCCTAGCCGTACGATTGGGGTTTCTGTATTTATTTTAATTCCAACTTTATTTAATTTGAGCACTTTCTCCCTTAGGCGCCCACTTCTTCTCATGACTGTATTTTAATTTTTCGCATTTTAATACTTCTTTTCTTGGTGACCAAGTCGTTTAATTTATTATTTAATTTTTTCCCCTTTCTTTTACTTTCTTTTCTGACTTTCTTCACATTTCTTTTATTTTTGTCTTCTTTCTTTTTTTTTTCCCATTCGCCTTGTTCTTCCTTATTTACTCTTTTATTTTCCTTTATTTTCTGATGTCCCATAGCTTTTTTCCTTTCTATTTTTATTTTTTTCAACTTCTGTTCATTTTCTCTCTCCTCCCTTCTCTCTTCTTTTCTTTTTATTTTTTTCAACTTCTGTTCATTTTCTCTCTCCTCCCTTCTCTCTTCTTTTCTTTTCATCCCTCTAGCTTCGCTGTGTGTCCAAACTTTTAATTCCGAGGTGTAGTACCATTTACATGTGTGGTGGCCTTTTATAACATTCTTTCTCACAGCACGTTCCTATATATTCTATATCAAACCATTTATCAAGTAAAGGGGCAGGACCAATACCTCAGAAACTTCCATCGATGTACCTTCCGCCGTACTGTTGATACCACGTAACATCGTCGCCTTGCACTGTTGGTCGTCCCGCTAGGTTAGGAATTATTTTCCAGAGTCCATTTTGAGTTACGATCTTCCTAACCCTTGGTATTTTTCTTCTTTCTCGATGCATTTGTTTCAAAAGGTCTTCTATATACCCGTCCACCATTGACACAAATGTATCTTCCGTCCTCAACACAGTCTTTAAGCAAGGCGCCTTCTTCTCGAAGTAAGCCTCCCATTGTTCATCGTCCCAGTCCACCTCCTCGTCATCCTTCAGGTGCTCATTTTGTTCATGGCCTCTTTGTTTCTCTTTTTCCGCCTGGGCGTCCGTGTCCAATTCCTTGGCTACGTATCCTCGTTTTACTCCTTCATAAGGGGCCACATAGTGCCAGTGTCCCCCCATTCTACGCCATAGGGCAGGAGTTCCGAACACTGCATTGGTTAGGTGCTTGTGTATCTGTGGTACTGCAATTCCTTCCACTCGCTTCTCTGCCAATCTTTCTTCAATTATTCGGTCTCAACCTGATTCTGCCCAATCATCATCTGCTACGTATCCGGGACCTCCTAGTCCCCAATCTTGTTCCCTCAACCCTTCACGTTGCACAGGCCAATCTTCCTTTGTGGCATAAGCCAGTATATTGATGACGATAGTATTCTTCTCTTTTCTCTCCTGATATGGCTTTAACTTCGATCCGTTGATTGCCTCCGATATCAGTGACCCATCTAGATTTTCTAACTTTATAGAACCATTGTCACCTACTTCCCGTACTCGGAACGGTACCAACCAACGAACTTTAAACTTCCCCGGCTTGATCTGGTTACGACTGTTATATTTCAAAACTAACTGTCCCAGTCGAAAATTCATTCGCCGGAGGTGCTTGTCGTGCCAATACTTCCTTCGCCGCTGCATATTCTCCATCACCCATTGTGCCATCACCCTTCGCTCGTCCAGCTTATTCAGTTAGTATAGTCTTTATTTTAAGCTTTCAGTATCACCCAGCCGATTCTCAACGGCTATTCTCAGGCTTGGTACCATGTACTCCATCGGCATCACTGCCTCCTAACCGTACATTAATTGGAAGGGTGTGTGGCCCGTTGTTACCTTGTACGTTGTACGATATGCCCATAGGACGGCTGGTAACCTTTCTTCCCAGTCAGCTTCTTCCACGCCACATGATTTGTGAATAACTGATACGAGCACCTTATTTGTAGACTCCGCCTGGCCATTAGCTCGCGGGCAGTATGGACTAGACAGATTGTGAAAAATTTGAAACTTCGTCGTCATCAACCTGATAACATGATTAACGAAGTGCCCTCCACGATCACTCGTGATCCGAATGGGGATGTCGTACCGTGTCACTATTTGCTCATAGATAAATCTTGCCGTACTCTACGCTGTATTGTCTGGCAATGCTCAAGCTTCAGCCCACTTCGTCAGATATTTCGTAGCGACCACAATATATCGGCATCGATGCAAGTGACTCACCTTTAATGGTCCAATGAAGTCCAATCCCCATCGTTCGAACAATTCCTGTGGCTGTGAGGGATGCAGTGGCATGAAGTCCCGTTTTAATGGTTTCCCAACCCTCTAGCAAGTGTCACAGCCTAACACCCACTCCTTAGCATCAGTGTGCATCGTTGGCCACCATAGACCTGTCAAGAGAATTTTCCTTGTTGTAGCATCTAGTCCCATATGGCCGCCAACCAGTCCTTCATGTGCCTCCTTTAGTACGCTGGGTATTTCTTCTTCTACGACACATCTCCGGAGTATCTGATCAGGTCCCATTTTGTACAGCAAGCCATAGATCAACTGGAATGTCTTGCTCTTCAAGACGAGCTTCCTTCTTTCAGCTGGTGGCATTTCTTTTGAGAACGTGGATGTGGACAGATACACTCCCATCTTCTCGTACCATGAGGGCAATATTGCAATCTGGAATAAGTGTGCATCCGGAAAGTCTTCATTCACCCCTCCATCAGCGGGTTCGCCCGACAGGATTATGGATAATTGATCGGCAATAACATGGCTCTTTCTCGGCCGTACGATGATGGTGAACGTAAATTCTTGCAACAAAAGTAACCATCTGCTCACCTGTCCTTGGATAATCGGCTTGTTTACCAGGTACATCAAGGCTTGGTGATCCACATAGAAAGTGAACGGCGTGGCTAGGAGGTAGTGCCTAAACTTCTGTACAGAGTAAACCATTCCTAGTGCCTCACGCTCGGTCGTACTGTAATTCCTTTCTACTTTTGAAAGTAGCCGACTGGCAAAGAATACCGGGTGGTCCAACCCGTGTGCTCCCACTTGTGCTAGGGTTGCTCCGATGGCAAAATTAGAGGCATCTACATGTACGTGGAACTCCCTATCCCAGTCCGGATACATCAATATGGGTGAGCTGATCAATCGATCCTTCAGTTCCTGGAATTCCTTCTCCTGTTCGTCGGCCCATATAAATGGTTGGCCTTTCCTCGTCAACAGGTCAAGAGGGTACGACACTTGGGCAAAACTTTTAATGAATCTCCGATAGTATCCCACATGCCCGAGGAAGGACTTCACACCAGTGACGTTCTCCGGAGCCTCCATCTGTACGATGACTCACACCTTGTCGGGGTCAGTTTTCAACCCAGCTTTGCACACAATGTGTCCAAGCAACTTCCCTTGTGGCACCATAAATCTGCATTTCTTCGGATTCAAGGCAAGGCGGGCTGCTCTACACCGTTCCATGCACTCACCTAAGGCTTTCAAATGTTTTTCCTTATCACTATAAATTGACCAGTCATCGAGGAAAGCTTTGAAATTACCTATCGACATTTTATCAAAGATGTGGAGTATTATCCTCTGAAATGTAGCTGGTGTGTTGCATAATCCAAACGGCATTCGGTTGTTTGCGTACACCTCGTCCTCAACCATGAACATAGTCTTTAATTTGTCTTCTTCCGCGATACTGATTTGATTGTAACCCGAGAAGCCATCTAGAAAGGAGTACATTTCATGCCCAGCAACTTCTTCCAGAATTGAGTCGGTGAAGGGAATGGGAAATGGATCCTCGATAGTCACTGCATTCAGACTACGAAAGTCAACACAGATTCTAATTTGCTCCTTCTCTTTCTTCAAGGATATGATGATCGGTGATACCCACTCGCTGACCTCCACCTTGAAAATGATGTCGGCCTCCAACATCTTCTCAATCTCCTCCTGCACTTTAGCGGCATAATTTTTGTTCATTCTGTACGGTCGCTTTCGTACGGGCTGGGCTCCCGGTACGAGAGGGATCCTATGCACGCATAACTCCGGTGGTACGCCTTTTAAATCTTTGTACGTCCATGCAAAAGCATCTTTATAGTCCATAAAAATTCTGAATGTTGCTGCCTTCAGTACAGGGTCCCAGTCATCACCCACAAGAATCTCCTTAGGTTTGTCTGATTCCCCAAGGTTTACCTTCTTCATCGTTGGCTCTTCGTACTTGATTATTTTGTCTTGTTCAAACATATGTGCTAGCGTCACATCCAATTCTGCCATACCTTCTCTATATTCTCCGTACTCGGGAGGAAATGTTTCACTGGTCGAGCCTTTGTCTTCTTTTGCTTCCCCCTCCTTGACTTGCAGCATATTGCAATCAGGGTGGAAGACTTCATAATCCTCCATCTTCCAGTGAAATAGTCCGTTTAGTGAACTGGTCTCGTCCTCCGAGCAACTCCCAATTTCCAGTACCCCTTCTTCATCTGGTTCCATTAGCTTCCTTTCATCATCATCTGATTCTCCTCCGGATTCAGATGCCGAAGATGCTAGATCTTCACTGACTGCCTGGTTCTTCAGATCAATGGTGTATTTCCTCCCCTGATTTTCTATTGAGAGTGTATTTCTTTTCCAGTTGTGGGTTGCCTTGGCAGGTATCAACCATCCCCGTCCCAAGAGTGCATCATACGCTTTTTTCTCCAGTGGGATGACTATAAAATTTAGCAGAAACAGCTACGTGCCAATCAAGACCTTCTGCTCCATTAGTGTACCCAGCGGTCTGATGCCATGTTGATCTGCTCCCACGAGGTGGAATGTTAGGGGTCAAAGAGTCGGCTTACCCAAACACTTCCAGGTCTCTTCTGGCAGTACGTTTACTCCCGAACCTCCATCGACGATAGTGTTAGATAATTTCCTTCCCAAGATTTCCATCTTGACAACGGCTGGTTTCCTCCCGATGCTTACTGCGAGTAGCATTGGGTATGTGGTCTCGGCTACCAGTTCTGGCGTACGTTCTGGTGGACCCTTCTGAAGATTTTCTTCAATAACATTTGTAAGCACTACTTTGAGATAAGGCATCGTTTGCAAGAGATCAGTTACCTTGATGGGTACGGTTGTGTGAAGCACCTGCCGTACGATATTCTTCTCCGACTCTGACTGTAGCAATGTACTGGTAGCTTTAGGATTCCTGCATTCCTTCGCCATTGCCTCTTCTACTTTTGTCTTGGCCTCCCGAAATCTTTCTTTCTCCGTACGAGGGTTTGGATAATTTTCCCTTTTTGACTGCGCCCTTGTAATTGCCAAGACTTCTTCGTCGGCTACTTCTAGCATATTGATACTACTTTTCTACTTCGGATAGTCGGTGTCTTCATGATCACCTGGTCCACACCACTTGCATAACTTTCCCCCGATGCCTTGGCCGCTCGGACAATCCCTCGCAAAGTGACCCCATTCATTACAGTTTCGGCATTGGATCATGGGCCGTCCTTTGCTATCGTACTGAATCTTGCTTTTGGGCGTATTTCTCCGATTGTTACGGTAGCCTCCAAGGGATGCATTGTTGCTCTGTGGTTTTGGCGGTGTGGTCGGAGGAGTTGACTGTTCGCCTTGGGTGAAGAATACTTGCGAACTTCTGGTTTTTAAGTTGTATGGGCACTCCTTGATGGAGTGTCCCATAACTTGGCAGATGTCACAGAATAACTTTTTCGGGGCAATTCGCCTTTGTATGGCCCTCCGTCTTGCAGTCGGTACACCATAATTCATTTGCCTCTTTGGATCCTTCCCTGTCGGCTTTCAGTTCTTTCATCATCCGCATTATATCTCGCCGAATAGCTTGTACAGTTGCTGATTCATCTTCACTTTCTTCTGCACTCTCTTCGTCATCCCTCTTCTTCCCTTTCGAGGATGTCCTGTTCTCACTTTCAATGTCCATTGCCCAATTGTATGCTTCGGTGTACGAGGATGGTGGTACTACTTTCATTTTCCGTTGAAGCGAGGGAATCAATCCTTCGATGAACCATCTTTTCTTTAAGCCATCTCCCGGCTGTGCCTCAAGCTTTCCTATTAAGTCTTTCAACTTCCTGTTGTAGGTCCGCACGTTCTCGTGCTTCCCTTGTTTAGTATGATATATTTCTGTGACAATCTCACTATCGTCCCGTAAAAGTTTGAATTCTTCCTAGAAAGCTTGCTTTAATACCCTCCATGTAGCTCTCTGTGCCTGGTCCAATTCTGAGTACCAATCAATGGCACTATCTCTAAGTGTTGCTGGAAATGCCTTCAGCCACTGGTCGGGATCATCCTGGCCGCTGGCTATCCAGATTGTCTCACATGTCTTGCGATGCCGTACGGGATCCTCAGAGCCATTCCCCATGAATTTCGGCAACTTTTGTCGTTCCGGATAAGCCATCTTTCCCGGTTGACCTCCTTGTGTGTTGGACCCAATTAGACTAGTGGATTCCTCGCTACGTCCCTGTGCGTCACTTGCACTCTTGGCCACATACGAGTCACTCCCACGTCCTCCGTCAACATCCTCAACACCGTGGGTCTCCTCGGGTTCCCTCCGATGCTCTCTCTGCCTTGGGGTCTTAAGCTCTGGTCGTCCCCTCCTTAACTGGTCGTCGTCATCCGAGAGGGACAACTCTCGAAATCGTCTGATGCTACTATTCAAATCATCTTCATTTTCATAGGGGTTATATCTTCCTGTGTGTGGAGTGCTGAAGGGGTCTTCATCCCATCCTTCTGTCAGACTATGGTGCACTCGTTCAATGGATGTGTCTATTCTTGTGAGATTTTCATATGTTCTTTTTATGCTTTGATTTATTTCAATTAAGTCTTCATCCAATTCCTTACCGACTTGCCTTAGTCGTCTTCGCCGATTTTCTTGTTCTTGCAACCTGAGTGATCGCCGAACTTGCTCTTCCGAAGTCTCGTGCCCGTCAGGTACTCGATGCTTGTCTTTTTTCGGCCGTACGGGCATTTATTAGTTGTTCAAGCAATCATTGTTGGTTGCCGGAAGTGCGGCGCCAGCTAGTATCACGTTCTTCCTCTTCACGTTTGGTTCTGTCTTCACAACGTTGTACGATTTGCTGCCTTCGGCGCTCGCGATCCTCTTCTCGCAAATCCTGGAGGATAATGAAATGGCGAGCCAGTAATCTGGGCATGCGGTTCAAGAGGTGGTTCACCTCGTCATTTACTTCCAACCGATCCCAGATGACTTCCTCAGGGATCTCCCGAATGTGGGATTCCCTACGTACGTGGTCACGTAACGATATTTTCCACAAATTTACCAGATCTTCTGTCAAGGAGTCTTCCCGTTCCTCATTAGCATTTACAGGTTCTTCCGCCGGTTGACCCATTACGCTGCCATGGCAGTTGATGCCCTAATCCGCTCAGGCAACAGCACCAAATGTTTGCCTACGGAATGCAATTCAAATCTTACATACTACTGGCAAACTAGTCATGTGTAGAACATAGAATAAAACAGTAACTAGAAAGATATCATGCTTGAATGCCAGAAACTTTATTCATTATCAGAAATATCATGTACAATCATAGAGTATCACAATGCTAACAATATAACCATCAGCACACAACTCATAACTCCCTTCCGACTATCCCAATAGGCTACATATAACGTTTGGCAGTGGTTAGATAACCAACCAACACGACGCTTCATAACAACATTAACATTAACATTAATCTGAACATGATTTCCCGAAGGTACATGACATTATTATTCTTTACTAATCTATAGTTTTATTAGTAATTGGCCGACTACGGCCGACAACAAAGTAAAATATACTGCTAACAGTAAGTCTACCATAAACTCTTCTTACAAATCTGCCATGAATCCTTCTTGCAAATCTGTCTTCAACCTTTCTTTAATGATCTTCTTTTTATCTTCTCATTTGCTGACCTGCAGGTGTTATTCTGATATTAACTCTTATTCTTCACACACCTTCCTCTTAATTATCTTCACATTCCACACTTCTCACTTCTACTTGCAATTATCTTTTATATATTCATAACTTAGTGAAATGATGCATCTCTTAGAATAGATATGCCTATTTATATATATATTATTTCTTTAATGGTCATAGCTCTTCAACATGTCCCTTGACTATTTATAACCAAATCTTCAATTAATGTTCGTTCACTTCATTCTTCTATATTCCTCTTATTTACTTCATGCTACATAATATAATTTCATACACTTCTTTGAATGATAAAACCTCCTCCCTTTTATTCCTCACTCACTCTTGAATGATAAAACATTCACACACACTTCATCTCATGGAATGACTTCTCTTATATATCTTGTCTCATCATGAGACACAACCCTTCACCATACCCTTGTGATGCTTGGTTAAAAGGATATGTCTTTTTGTTAAGACTAATTGTTGCCTTTGAACACTTTTTCTTTCTTATTTTTATTTCTCCTTAATGGCTGCCTTTGAATGATCTTTTTATTATTTTCTTCCTTCAAATCTGCTTGTGCTTGTATAATGTATCTTCTTGTTCTCCACACTTCTTTCCACAATTATTTCTCTTTTTATATCTTCTTGCCTCAATGAAGGGAGACATCTCTTAACAAAGAGACACAAACTTTATTAACCATTTAAAATCTTTGGATACAAATCACACCTCTTCATTAAATGATGTAATCTTAATGAGTGTGTTCCACATCACCTCCAAGATATTTTCTATTATCGTCTTCTGATCTTTTGCCTTTGACATCACTAACAATAGTCTTGTTCATTCTCTTTGACATCAGTGAAAATTAAACCAATAATTTTGCTAATACACTTTGACATCAATGACAATATCTTGATCATTCGCTTTGACATCAATGACAACATTTCCAACAATTCTTTCCCTGGGCATAAAGGTGTTGTATAAGAAAGAGAAACTCTGCAAATGTGGCCTATGATGTAAGTTTAATACTTTTTGGCCAAGTCTAGCAAATCTGCATGCCTGGATTTAGATATTTTGAATCCCAAATTAAAACGTTCAATAGAAATATAGATATGCCAGTGCACTCAAGATTTCTTAGTGCTTCTTTGTGAATCCATAGAAGATACAGCTTCTCTTTTAGAAAAAGGACCATGGTACTAGAAGAAGCATGTTTTACTAGTAATGCCTTGGTTTCCAGGCTTCAATCCATTAAAAAATTTATTTTCTGTTATGCCTACCTGGGTTTGTCTGCCCAATCTTCCATTGCAATTCTAGATAGATTCATGTTTTCAAGGTATAGAGAATACATTAAAGTAGATTTTATGCTTTGGCCCCAAAAGTGGATGCTCTTGCTCACTCTACCTCTGCTAGGATTCAGGTTGAGTTGGATTTATCTAAAGGTCTTATAGATGAAATTTGGCTTAAGGTGGAGGAAAGGATATAGAAGAAAGTACTGGACAATGAGAATGTGTCTTTTCATTGTAGAAAATATTTTCAGGTTGGGAATATAGCTTTGAGTGAAAAGATGCAAAGTCTGTCTCAACCAAACCAGCAAAATTGTAGAAAGGAGCAAACTATTCACATCTGTTAGCTAAAAGAGTGGCTCCTCCTTCCTCTGTTGAAACTGATAATTCCTCATCATACTATTTAGAGAAACCAGCTGCAAATGATCCATCAACAATTCAGGCAGATGCTGCAGTAAAGAAGATTACACCTCCTCCCTTGCCACCATGTTTCTCTAATGTGGTTCACTCCACAGCAGCTATGGAAAAATAGGATATGGAGGATAGGGGAAAAACTGTAGTTTCAGGTAAGGTGGAGAAGAAAAAATAAATACTTTCAGTCCAATGACATTCCTCCAAAAGGAAAAAGTTCGGATTAGGAGCAATAGATATTGACGATTCCTACTCCTTACAGCATACAAAATTCAGCAAGGCCTGACCTCTCAAATCAGGAAGAGGAATGGTGTATGGGTGCTCAAGTTCCAGATTCAATTCTAGATTCTATCAATCAATCTGCCTCTACTTCGACTGCATCCTCAGATTATGAGATGGAGTTAGCAAAAGGTTGGACTAAAGTGAGTGACAGAAAGCAGACTATTAAAACACAAAACCAAGGGCATGTGATATTCAGATCTCATACTAGAAAAGAAAATTCTTATTATGGAATATAATTCTTATTTTGCATGCTATGTCTGGCATAGGCAGCTTGTGCAGCTTTAGTATATGCCTTATAATTTTATGGTTGGGAAAGGGCCCCATTAATAGAACCCTCTTATTTAATCTAAAAAAAAAACTTTTTTAATGGTTTATTTGTTCATTCCACGAGGATTATCTTATATTTTATCTCTGTTTTCTTCTTCTGCATCTTTGATATCAGTGCATGTTGAGAGGATGTGAGTTCTTGATAATATTCCATTTACAATGACAAACTAAAGCTATCCCATTTACTTCTCCGATAAGTGTGAGGTAATCTGCAATGATTTGGGAAGAGTCTTGTACTTCTTTCTGTGGATAAAAATATGTGACAAATAATTTTATCATTTATCTTTAGATTTGTTTTGTTACTCAAATGTTGTTGGGCTGTAATCTCCCCAATGGGATCTGCCCTAAAATTTCTGATTTATGCCCTAGATTTTTTATTTATATTTCTGCACTTTTCCGATTTAGTTTTCTGCTCAAACCCTAAGATTGAATTCTGATTTTTATTTTCAGAATGATGGACACTTATAGGCATCCAATAGACATATGCCAAACATCCATAAAACTATGCCAAACATATAGATAACATCAACTGTGATAGCAGCCATGAAAATCAACTATCCAAATGCCAAAAATAGGTCCAAAAAATTTGATTTCTGATTAAAGAAGTCTGCTGCTATAAAACTGAATATTCTGGACTTATTTTACAATGAATTCATGGGCTCAAACATGCCAAACATATGCCCAGATTTCTGCTCTACAAATCAGATCTAAAGCTATGATTGTTCATACCAAACATATGCAAAAAAAATTTCAAATAACAAACCCTAGTTAGGCGAATTCCTCCTTGGCAAGCACTTAGTGTTTGCTGCTCCAAATATGCAAAATCGCCCTCCAAAGGTGCACACTCAGGTCTGCTCCAAGGTGGTGCTCCAAATTAGGGCAAAAAATCTAATGCAATATGCTCCCAAAATGCCACACAATGCTGCTCCAAATCTGATCTGCAAATCTGATTAGGCAATGATGCTCCAAACCTCCTGTTGTGACCTTTTCACACATCGCCCCATTCAAGATGGGGACCCCTAATTTTTGCTCCATTCTGGTCTTTTTGGCTTTGGTTTTTCTCCCTCTCTCTCTCTGTTTCTTTTCTGATGTTTGCTTTTCGAGGATTGTGCCCGTCATCAAGCTTAAACGTGAAATTTTGGCTAGGTCAGAAAATTAGGGTTTGTACTTTTCTGTTTAGTTTGAGGTCAAGTGAAGTAAATAAACAGAAAATTGAGACTAACGTTGCTGTTAGTGTGCTTCCGGCAGGCCCTCAACAAAGTTTCATCATATTCTGAGTACTTACTATTTTTAGTAAGTGTGCAATTCAGGGAATTCTGTCAGCATTCTTTAAGTTCCGACAATCACACTGCATTCAGAACACATCCAGCTCCTCGCCTGTAAAATTTGAGCTGAAACGGACAACTTACTATTTTTAGCAGCTCAGCTTCCGAAGCAGATTTCAGGGTTTATATGAAGAGTTTTTCAACGCATGTCTGGGGATTCCTTCTGGGTTTTCAGAGGCCTTCGCAATGGTGTAACATGCAAAGTGAGATAACGACTTTCAGAGTTTAGCCTTCCGAGGCTATTCTTAGGGTTTGCATGTCAGGGTTTCCTTTGCATGTCTGCATATTCCTTATGGGTTTTTCGAGAGCTTCGCAGTGATGTGACATGCAAACGGAGATGGTCACTCATTTAGGAACTTGCTATTTTTAGCAGATGCATCCCGACAGCCGCTTCCTAGCACTTCAGAATCACGAACTGATCGCAATGCAGTAAAAACGAGAACGAACGAAGACCAGTTGATATACATGCAAGATGAATTAGGGTTTCCAGCTTCGGGGCCTGAAAAAAGGGGTAAAAAGTCATAATTTTTGAAAACCGGTGTATACCACCGCGATCAGCGTCTTCCCAGCTATCTGCTGATAAAATTTGAGGGCAAACGGAGCACTTACTATTTATAGTAAGTCATTTTAGAAATAGGCTAAAAATAGCAAATCAGCCGCAGGCGCCGATGTCAGCAAGCAAGTCACGTGGTGAGGAGCACATCATTTGAATTTCAAATCAAACGGAGTTGTGGAGGTATCAGAAGCAAGCAATTACTATAGATAGCAAACTACCTTCAGAAATATGTGTTGGCGTAAAATCTAACACCTCTGGAGTGCAGGTTTGTACGGACAGTTATGTACACTACGCAATGAGTGCTCTTCAAATTAGGAGGGGAAGCTCCCTCGTTGTGCTGGAATGCATGGAAAAGAAAAGTAATCTAAGTCCTATCTTTTTGTTCTCAGCTGGAAGAGGCACAAGGTTAAGAAAACCAAGAACGCTGCAGCTAAGGATTTTCTGGTTTCGCAGATCATTAACTACAACTAAGCTAACTACTTTAAATCTATCCAGTTTCCTCAAGAAAACAGAGCATGAGGAAATGGAGCAGGGATTGACTATCGGACGATAAACGAGTTTAGACTCTCTACTTGAAGGCAAGGTGGCACAACTATCATCTCAATCTAAACAAGCTTATTGGGCACAACAGATTTAAGAATTCACTAAGACGATCTTATGGAACCCTGTGTGGCATAACACTCGATCGAAACAGAAAGCCTTCACAAAACAGCCTTTATCTTTATAATCTCACGAAACCCTATGTGGCATAACCTTCGATTATATTGATAAAGATTCACAAAACAGATTTATCGCTGCAACTTCTCGAAACCCTATGTGGCATAACGATCGATCACAATGGTAAATTAACACAAAACAACCTTATCACCTCAATCTCTTGGAACCCTATGTGGCATAACAATTGATTTCAATGATAAAGATGTTCAAAACAGATCTAACTATGGGAGGAATTTACCACGCCAATCTTATGGAACCCTATGTGGCATAACACTTGATTGAAAGTAGTAAAGACTTCACAAAACGATTTTATCATCACAATCTCACGAAACCCTATGTGGCATAACACTTGATTGAAATGATAAAAGATTCACAAGACATAAAGAATCCACCATTACAATTGCATGAAACCCTATGTGGCATAACACTTAATCATAATAGCCAAGACACATGAACAAATACCAAAAGAGCAATATTGAGGGCAAGGTAGGCGCAGCATATATTTCTCTCTCAAGCAAAAGTTATTTACAAATGAGCATAAGTCTTATTTATATACATCAAGGTGTAGGGAACCCTAAAATCACCTTTGAGTCATCTACGCTCTTGCAATGCATGCAAGCAATGCACCAAACCCCTAATTAAGTAAACTATACTAACTGAAACTACCCGCCTTTAACTGAAACATCTAATCTAAAAATGGACTACTGTGCGAGCATGCACGTCCTTATTGAAAGCAAGCTAACTGGAAGACTAACATCAGTTAACGTAAAAACCCTAAATGAAACTCCAAGTAAACAAGGTGAATCTCAGAATAGATATGCATGAGGTGAGACAGCCAGTTAACTTGAAAGGGTAACGCCAAGTTAACTCCTGTGTATAATGTCTATCCTGAGAGGTGAGAAACTGAAGTCTACTAGTCGTGATCTCGAGCAACCAATCCCTCAACGAGGCTATCAACTGCATCAACATTTGAATGTCAGCAACTTGAGCAATCTTTGCAATCTTTGCACACTCAACCAGCATTTCACTGACTGGCAACTTTGGCGGCTCCGTAACTGAAGTGTTAGCCAACATCTCTTCTGCAGCTTGATACAAATCGGTCTCAGCTTTTCTAATGAAGTCATGAATTAAAACCGATTTGGTCTTGAATTCAATCTGTGTGTATTGTACTCTGAAAAACTAGCCAAGCACCGAACACGGGCTATATTCTCGACACCTTCAGAAAACTAAAAATACCCCTCACGAGGCTAAAAAAATAGCCTATCGGCGGTAATTTTCAGCTTAAAATCTGAGATAAGGGTTTTGGTCCGTAAGAAGATTCTAAGACAACCCGTATCGCCCATTTATAAAAATTTTGACTTCTAATGCACCTCATGCAAAGAGTTTTCTCGCTTGAGAAAATTAGTAACTCGAGAACGAATGTTTTGAAGTTAAAAATTCATGAAAAATCAAACGCACAATTTTAACTCGAGGAAATTGTATGAAAATGATCCAGATGTTTGAACTTGTTGAATTTGCCAATTTCAGGAACATGTAATTGAGATCTAAGAGAAATCTCGAGATTGAAGGATGCAAAAGACTTTTCTCGATGCTCTTTTCGCGGAAAATCGCCTTGAATTCTTCAAATTGCCGAACTCCGCGAACTCTTTAACCTCTAAAAGAATGTGATTGGAGAAATCTCCTTTGCAAATAGATGAGAAATCTGCCTTTGTTTGAGAAATACGAATCTCCCTTGAAAATACGCCTTGTGAATGAAGAAAAACGAATTTTGCTTGAAAATACGCCTTTGCCTTGAAGAAAAACCAATTTTGCTTCAAAATTATGAATTTCCTTTGACAAAATTTGCCTTTGAGAATTACGATTTTTCCCTTTGAAGAAAATATGAATCTCCTTGAAAAATACGAATTCTCTTGAAAATATGAATGATAAATGAATAAGGCGCCATGCTTAAAGAAGATGAAATTCGCATTAATCTGACAACTGCAAGAATTCAAAACCCTGACAATAATAGAAGTCCTCTGATTGGTTGCCCTTCAGTTGCACTGCCACTGACTGGAAGCTCAAATAATAATAAAATATTTATTATCATGCAATTGGCAAGGGTGCTAAAAA
>VDFB02278838.1:0-22695 GCA_007258455.2 Sequoia sempervirens | reverse complement strand
ATCCATATCCCAACATCTCTAATACATTCACAATTCAAATTTAAGCACTTAAAGGCTTGGTTTTAGAAAACAATCACCAGAACATCTTTGGGGTCTTGATCCTCCAACTCAAAATACCTTGAGAGCATAGGAATAGCTTCCTCTAGAAGGGAAATTTGGATCTTTCTATTCATAGCCTCCACTATAATCTAGAGATAAAATAGTTATTTTGTATCATGTAAATAATCCAAGAAATAGTTAAAATATATCTAACCTTTCCCTAGAACATTTCCCATATGAAGGAGGAAGGAACTTACAACTGTAGATAGAATTACCACCCACAATATGGACTAAGTTGCACCAAAGGAATTTTAATGACCTTTGCTATACCCTAGTTCTATTACAATATTTCTCATTACCTCATAAACATAGACATTAGGAGACCCATCCACCTCCTTTGCCAACTCCTAGATTCTAGTCACCTATTTCCTCAATGTAGGTTCTTTAATTTTGTTTTCAACATACATCATGAAGCTCAATATAGCCTTCTCACCAAAAATCCTCATTTTTTACTACTTTGGAAAAAAAAAACTAATTGTCTCTTTATAGGACTAACCCCCACCATCTTACTACCACAAGAAAACAAATCAAAATTTGATGTCATTAACAACCACACTTGCATAAAACAAATTGTAGAGGGAGGAAAGAGATCCTAGATATAACTAGTAGATTAAGTAGATCAATCTTTTCTTGCTCTAACATTAGACCTCAAGCCACAAGAGTGTCAAGATTGGATAACAACCTAGAAGGAGAGTCAATCAACTCTAGGCTCATCTCTTTTGTTGTAAACAAGATTGATAGAATTAATGTGAATTTATCGACCTAATTTTGTTATATAACCTAATCTAAAAACACTAAATTATTTTGACAAATGGAATTGGAAATTGATAGAATGACAACAGATCTGAGAAGGAAAGATGGTTGTACTCTTTTTATAAAAAAAATTGAGCCTATATTGGAGGGTCAAGGGAAAATTCTCCCTTGACTAAAAGGTGGAATTTTGTATCTGCAAAACCTTGATCTACAACTTATAGATATGCACTGGTATTTTCTATCCTGCAATCTATCATCTTCAGATCTAACCCTACAAAATCTTGTCAAAGAGAGGAAAGCAAGTAGATATATAGGATTTTACCTTAGTCGAACCCCCGTTTTGGTATTTCTAACTCCATGAATAGTTGATTTCTTGATGGATTTAAAGTGTGTGCTCTTATCCTTAAGTGTGTCTAAGGTTGTAATAAGCTAAAATATGCAAAAAAAATGATAAAAACCTACTCAAGTGTTTTAGAGAAGGATTCACAAATGACACAATCAAGATCAACCAAAGAGAAGGATAAATACCAAAGGGAAAACCAACATACACAAATACATTACTTAGGACAATAAGGTCACTAAAGTTTGAAGATGAAAAAGTGCTAGAAATAAGTCATTGTGTTAGAAACATAAGACAACTAAGAGGGGGTTGAATCAATTGTACATTAAAACATTCAAACCCTCATTAACCTTTAAACCCTTATCAAGCATTTGCATGAATGTAAACACATGAAATGTCAACACATCAAGAACCATACACAATAGAACACCAAAATTTCATGGAAAACTCTAATCAATAAAAAACCACAATGAGGATTAACTCACATATATGAATAAAAACATCAATTACAAAAGTCTCACTATCGGAAGGGCTCACAACCTAGAAGAAAAGAATGGCTCACTGCCAAGGGATCACTACCCAAAAGACTCATTGTCCATAATAGAAAGATAATACAATAAGATGGCTACAAGGAGGCTCACTACCTTAGAGCAACAAGAAGATCCACCACAAAAACTCTACACCATCCGCAATCTTCAACTCACTACCTCCAACAACTTTAGGTACACTAAACATGTAGACATCTTCTAATCACTTCTTTCAATAGCCTTAGGTGTATAAGCTCACACTTAGGTCTCAACACCTAATCACATATACATAATTTCACAAAACAAACATATCAACCAATTAACCTTGTTTATATATCAATTTCAACCTCAAACAACTTCTCTAGGTCAGCCTCAATGAAACATACATGCACCTCAAACATGCAACCACTAAATAGGTGTTTCAAGTATGAAGGTGTTTTCATTGATGTAAACAAGAATTCAACATGCTAATGTTGTCATTGATGTCAATTATGTGTTGAGGAAGTTTTTTGCATGTCAAGGATATTGAGAAAATTGCGAGAAAGAGGAAAATAGATTTTTGCATGTTGTGCATGTATAGTTGAGATATTGAGGAATTGTTGTGAGTACATGGAGATATATTTTATGTTGAACTTTTTGGAGATGTGTTGGAATGAAGTAATGTACTGAGATGATTTCTCTAGTACTTGGTTTCCAAGAGCTTTTGAGAAAATTTGATAAACAGAGAAAGCAATGTTGTGCAAGTGCTCAGAATGTGCTCCAGGATGTGCTCTACATTTCTTCTTTGTTGAAGGTATGCCTGTGTGGATATGATACGTTGTTCAAGGTTTTTAGTATTTTCTATATCAAGAATTTAGGTTTGTAGATCATTGTACAGAGTGAGATATTTTCACCAGTGTGTGAACCAATTGTTTTAGTGATATTTTCTATGGTATAGGAGAAATGTATTTGCTTCGCATTTCTCCATAGTTTTTTTTTAGGTTATGTGGATTTGGGAAGTTGTTTATAATGTTTGTATCTTCAATAATTCAAGGTTTCACTTGATTTCGTGCAGTACAGTGTGTGTTTCATGCGTCAATGTGTGAATAAGGTTAATTGGATGTTTTGGGTTGAAGTATTTCTATGATGCAAGTTTAGATAAAGTCTTTTGTATCTCAAGTGGTTTGAGGACTATTCTAGATCATGTTCAATTGAATTTTACTGTCCTAGAGTTTCAGATTAATTTAAGGAAGTGTGTACTTAAAAATGTTTTATGGTGTTTAGCATGGGTATTGGTCAACCTTGTGTTAGCACTACGTGCAAAGTTTAAATGAAAGAATGTTGAGGTGTGTTAGGATTACTTTGGGTCCTAATTAAGGATTTATATGGGTCTCCTTCACTCCTATCCACTGTGGGAATCTTTAAGTGTCCACCTAATTTCAAATTTTAATTGTAACGGATAGTTTTTGACCTTGGAGAAGGTTTTCAAGCTTAAGGTTAATATAAATGAGAGTGATGTTGTTGTAAGATGTAAGAGAGAGGCAAGATAGATATGATATCAATGTGAGTGATGTATGTGATATGAATTTGAGCAAAGTAGTATGAAATTCAAAGTGTTGGATTCCTGAAGGTAGTGAGCTAAAGGTATCTGCAATCTTTAATGCAAGGTTGTGAAAGTGTTGGAGCCTTTGTGGGTATGTGCATGGATCTCTGACACAAATTTGATATACCAAATTGACAAAAAATGTAAAAAGGGACCTTTTTGTGCACACCAAATTTGGAAAGCACCAAATTTGGCACACGCCTAATGGTCAAGACATTTGGTGCATGCTAAATTTGGTGTGCACCAAATGGCCTGACCATTTGGCCTGCACCAAATGTCCTGACCATTTGGCCTACACCAAATTTAGTGCTGGCCAAATGAAAAAAGCAAATAAAAACCAGAAAATGCATTCCTTTCATTATTTTATGTTGAACCCGTAGCTTGGCTTGGAGTTTTTCATCTTTACAACTCGTGCTCGCTAAATCATTTCCATTTTTTGCAGTCTCAGCTTGAAATTCTTCATGAAGATGCCACCAAGATGTCAAAGGTTGAAGATTGCAAAGAGGTATGTATTTTTATTGTTTTTATTTTGAATTTGAATTAGAATGTAGATGAAATAGGTTTTTTTAATAAAACTTTGTTCTAATTCTCATGGAATGAATCTCCACCTCCAAACATTGAGAATTCACAATCACCTCCTCACGAAGAGCCTCTTGAAAAAGAACAACCTCAAACCCCTCTATTAGTTCATAGGAATCCTCAAGGAACACAAGAAAATATCCTAAATCAAATTGAAAACAATAAAAGAGACATTGAATAATTAATTGCAAGATTAATTGAGCATGCTAAAACCCACCCTTATAGGAAAGGGATTGCCAAATTGTTGAATTCAATTGTATCTCATGTAGGAGAAATGAGCGAGAAAAAAAAAATTTGGTTAAATAAGAGGCATGAGTTAAGACACTTTTATGCTAGTGGTTTGTCATATGCAAATGTGAAAAAACAAAAAAGTTAGCAAAGACAACTTGTGTGCCCTATTTACAAACCTAAGAACCAACACACCTTTATCTCATTCATGCAAGAGGTTCCCCATCCATTGGTTCCACCATGAATTAATTAAAAATAAATTATTTTGGGAGTGGTGGTGGATGGTATTTGACCAACCTCCATGCAATAACCATGAGGTACCACAATAATTCTTTGAGGAAACTCTATTGTGAGTTTATCCTTAATGAGATGCCAAATTATTTTGACATCTTAGACTTCCAGGGTAGAGGTGGGGGCTCCACACATGACAGATCGAGTGCACAGTGTAATCCATAGTTGGCACCGAGACCCTTGGCCAAACCCATGGTGTAGCATGCCGTCGTTCTTTCCATTGTTAAGTATAGTGTCGAGGTGGACATGCTAGAGTCAATTAACTTGCTCACCTAGACCATTATACAGTGTGTGAGGCCTCTAGTAGATCCTGATGTGGAGGAGACGTGTAGGCCCCAAGCTCCACCCCACTATTATGGCGCTTGCAACCTGCTATTTGCATGTACGATTATTAGAGTGTTCGGGATGCAACTAAATAGCCTACATCAATTGCAAAGGTGATGGCTATGATAGGTGAATTGATGAATAATACATTCAACATTGATACTTAGGTAAAATTTAGCAAGTTCATCTAATTTTATTTATTAAATTATTTTGAAATTTTAGAATTACTAAAATAGTAGAATCACTATGATGAAATTTTAGGGTCTGAATGTTCATGAGACGTGCTCCATTCCTACAAACCCTTATTCGTTCTTGGCGTTGAGTCCACAGGTGTGCAAATAGTATTAAAGATATTATTATTTCATTTGAACAGTTGAATATTATTTGAATGTTTGTATCATAACATGCTTTGGATTTCAAATAGTTTCTTGGTGGACCTTCAAGCTCCACACCTTGCTATTCATGTCCTCAAACAACTTTCAATGAGTTAACATTTATTCATTAATGGTGTTGTAAAACAATGTTAGCTAGTTTTCATAATTTTGTGTATACAAATCTAAAAAATTGATGAGAAACACAAGTTCATTGGTTGGTCTTGTGAGATCCTAATTATATTTACCATTCAATGTCCATCTCATTCTTCCTTTCCTATCATCACGCATATTTTAACCACTTTATATCACATATCCCAATCTTTTAAAACACCTTATATATTATACCACCTTCCTCCATATTTCATCTTATACACATATCATTACAAGAAACCTTTCCTTTTGCTCATTATTGACCAAATATCTTATACATTATTACTACACACCTCAATTTCCCACTTCATGTACTATATTCAAACCTTATACACCACCTAATTCACTTTATGGTCTAATATTCCCTCCTAATTACTTCTTATTAGCCTCTAGTACAATTCACCTTAAAAATGTTTTATTATCCCATCCTAGCTCATCCAATTAATCTCTACTAGTCCATTCTATGTCCCATCATCCCCCCTTGATCATGTCACATTATCTTCTCCTAATTCACTTTTTGTTCCTTTATTCCTTCCTAATCCCATCCCATTAACATTTAATAGTTCACCCTATTTTCCATGATCCCCTCCTAGCCCATCCCACTAATATCTACTAGTCCATCCTATGTTTCATTATTCCCTTCTATTCCCATCTTATTGTACCCTTTATTATTCTACCCTATGTTCCATCATCCCCTACGTTCCACCCTATGTTACTTTATCCATTCTATGTTATACCATCTTTATCCACATTTTATCCTAAAACTCTTCTCTATTATTACTACACACAGGTCAAGTTCCCACTTCATGTACTATAGTCAAACCCTAGACACCTCCTAATTCACCCTCTGTTCCATTATTCCCTACTAATCTCATCCCATTAACCTCTAATTGTTCACCCTATATTTTGTTATCCTATCCTAGCCCATCCCATCAATCTATACTAGTCCATCCAATGTTCCATTAACCCTTTTTATTCCCATCCCATTACCATCTCTTATTTCACCATATGTTCCATTATCCCCTCTTGGTTTTGTCCCATTATCTTCCCCTAATTCACCCTATGTTCCTTTATTCCCCCCTAATCCCATCCCATTAACCTCTAATAGTTCGTGCTATATTTTTTCATCCCATCCTAGCCCATCCCATTAATCTATTCTAGTCCATCCTATGTTCCATTAACCCCTTCTATTCCCATCCCATTAGGTCCTCTCTTGTTTCAACGTATGCTACATTATCCCCTCTTGGTCTTGTCCCATTATATTCCCCTAATTCAGCCTATGTTCTTTTATTCCTTCCTAATACCATCTCATTAACCTCTAATAGTTCACCCTACGCCTTATGATCCCATCTTGGACAATCCCACTAATCTCTTATAGTCCATTCTATGTTCCATTATTGCATTGGACTCCCATCGCTTTGTACCCTCTATTATTTCACCATATTTTCCATTATCCCCTCTTGGTCTTGTCTCTTTATCCATTCTATGCTATAGCACCTCCATCCAAATTTTATCCTATACACATGTACCATTACAAGAAATCTTTCCTTCCACTCATTATTGACCAAAGTTCTCTTCTTCATTATTGTTGCACACCTCATAACCAACTTCATGTGCTATAGTAAAACCATAGACACATCCTAACTCAGCGTATGTTCCATTATCCCTTTGAAAGCTGCTAGTAACAGAGTAATCCTCACTTCATTCATGTGAACTTCATTATGGCATTATCACTATGTTGACAACATGCCATCATTAACATTACTTCATCATTATATGTAATTTAAATCTCAATGAGCACTTAACTTTGGAATTTGCAAGAGTTTGGACTATCCCAGTGGACTTAGTACTTTCACCATTATGTGATCTATAAGACCTATACTATAGTCTCAACTGAGGCCAACCATTTACTCTTTCATGCAAGGTCACTACCACCAATAGGGATTGTACTGTCGCATAGACTACCATCACTTACCAAAGTTTTCTTAACATTATGTTTCAATTTCTTTCAATTGTCATTGACCTTTACCTTGTATTGATTTTTGTTATCAGTATCACTATTCTTGACTAGCTTCCTTCAAAAGCTGTTGCACTCATGATGCATGAATTTTCTACATTTTTATCTATGAAGTTGCTACACTTTTACATTTTTAATTTTTTCTCATTTATGATAGTCATATTATTTCTCTTTTCATCTTCATTTGCTACTCATTTATGATAGTTATAAAGGGACTATCTGAACTTGTTTATATTACTACTAGATATGTTGTTTCATTTTCAAATGTTGACATTAGATAGCCCTGGTGATGTTGGTGGCACGATGGACCATGGAGTTGTTGTAACAATAGCCATTTTTGATCCTTTGAGAGAGGTATGCAACAGATTAGTCAATTTGACATTATATTTTCTCTTTTATGGTCTATTATTGAAAATTTCCATGATACTTGTATGTCGTTTAATTTCTATCTTGATGGTTGCTATAGGTGGCTATCACTTCAGATTGTGGATGTGGTAATGTTGTAAATGTGCATGATGACTATTTGTATGCGGTAAGTGACTATATTTTGTTATATGTCATTCCAAAATTTAATTTCTATGTATTAACATTTATACTTTTTATTCTATCAATTGCAACTCCAAAGGAGTGGGGAGAGGAGGAATAGTGAGCCTGTTCGAAAGACAAGAGAACCAACAGGCACTCCATCTAGTTGACTATCAAAGCACAGGATCTTTTTCCTTCTCATAGACGGAAATGACTATGTATTAGGGTCTTTTGTTGTATGCCTGTGTGGTATTTTGAAACATATGTTTTGTACTATCGATATATATGTGACATTTTATGTCCATATGGCTCTTTTGTAGTAAGCCTGTATGGATTTTTTGGATATATTGTATAATTTTATCAACATATATCATCGTACAACCTTACGGATTTTTGCTTAAAGAAAATCTTATTTTACTACCGCCATTCTTAAATGATGTTATCATGCATATTGTGTAAATTGTATGCTTGAATGTTGTATCTGCATATGTTTTGTTTACATCTAATGCTTAAATAATTACTGTCAATTTCTCAATAAGCTCCATCTAATGTATATAGTGTAAATAAGCTCCATTCTTAGTGGTTTGTATCCTTTGCAATTCTTCCATTACTTGTGATTCACTTATTCACATGTATGCTTCACTTATTTGCATGTATACTTCATGTATATTGTGTGTATTCACATGTATGCTTCATGATTCCAATGTATAATTCACATGTTCACATGTATTATTCATGATTCATGTGTATGTACTTCATGTATTTACACCTATGCTTCATGCTTCTTGAGTTCTATTGTTGTCTAGTGTCAAGGATTTTAACACCAAAAGTTTTCAAATGAACTTTAAGAGCTCCTTCCCATAAAAAAATTATCATAGCAAAATGTATTGTGTTTAATTCATGGTTGAGGCTGGCATCCAACAACTGATGGTTATGATTATAAAGCTTAGCAATAATTGCATTTGCATCTATAGAACAAGTGGATGTTTCAAACCTCATAGGCATATATATACCTCTATGAACTTGTATGAACAAATCAAAAGACATGATAGTTGTTGATCCAACCAACAAAATTTATTTTCATCTACTAATATCACAACACTTGACTTCTCATTAAATGAAATCAATGCATAGGTCAGTTTTAATGATATTCTAAAGATATTAGATGTGTATTAACAATAATATAAGCCTAATTTCTAGATGCATCACCCATGTGTAGTTATCACATTTCTCCCATATTCATCATTTAAATAAGTTTAAAAACCTCCTTCCATTTTCTATGCATGAAATAGCATGACAAATCATTAGGAAACATGGTCCTATAACTGTCGCCACCTCATGTTTTATAACTCAGGTACCGAAACCTGATGGACCTTGAATGCATTTGGATAAATAAACACTTGTTGACTAGTTTTCTGGGCAGGAACACTCATTCTTCCTTGGACACGGCTTTCCAAAAGGGTTTGAAATCAATTAGGCAGGAATGGGTGGGTTGTTGGACACAGGGACTGACTTCAGCATAAAAAGCCACCCCGACTGGACCATTTAGAGACTGATGGTGACTGGTCAAGAATACAAAGTACCCTTTTGACTTTTGGCACTGACTTTTTTCCATCAGGCAGGAACTATCTAGAACAGGAAACTTTTTAGGAATGACAGCTTCGAGACAAGCTAACGGGAGCTGGGTCCTAGCATTTCAGAGACCATTTCCAGCTATCCTGGAATATCCATTGCTTCGTAGAAGAACCTTGTTTCAGCTTTGAACTCCTTGGGGTCCATGGACAGGCTGAAACTGATTAAGCATGCATTTGGGGTCAGAAACTTCAGGACTATTCCCTACATGCTAATTCCACTCGTGGTGGGTTTGTTTGTTCTGGAACTGCAAAAGCTTTAGGACACTGCTGCTGACGACATTTGGCTTTCCTCGAAGGCGAAAAGTACTGCAGGAAAATTACCGAGATCCAGAAAAACAGAGTTAAACAGAGCTTAAACCATCCCGCAGGGTCTTCACAGAGGTGCAGCATCGGTTGACCCAGTGGCATTTGCTCAGAGAACAACGACCCGCTTGGAGGCTACTAGAGACATTAACTGGACCGTTTCGCTTCAGAATTTGCGTTTAGGTACTTGCTGAGACGCAGGAGGGAACTGAGCTAGAAGCTTGCGCACAGCCTCCGGGTTAAGGCGGGTGAGTGCTGCCGTCACGGGTGCGAGGCCACTTTGCAGCACCTTGCTTACGGCAGGCGGCACCTCCAGGCACCCGAAAGTACTTGCACGAAAGCACCAGACTGAAAGAACAAGGGGATGCAGGGGAAGAGCTTCCGAATTCCGCGTCTGGCCGAGGGGGCTGCAGGCATCACAACATTCGAGTAATAACCCGTTGAAGATTGCAACCATTTTGCACTTTAGACTCGTAATGGATTCAATCAGTTAAATGTAGCTCAGAGTGATTCGACATGTTTGGGTGTGAAAGAGTACCATTCCTAGAATAAACATACCCATTCAAACATGTTGGAATAGTTCTTTTGGTCACATGAGTTGTAGAGTGAAAGTTGCACCACTTTGCAACTTTACACTGCTTACATTTGACAACTTTTTCCTCAAGCGAAAAAGTCGCCACCACGGAAAAAAAAATATAAGATAGTGAAAACCAAGAGAGTTTATTGTAGAGTGGCCCAACGTGATCCCATAGGCTCAGATGAGAACTTTCTAAGCATCATGGTATCCGAGTAAAAACTCGTCAAGGTTTGCAACCATTTTGCACTTTAGACTCTCAAGGGATTAAGCCAGTTGAACGTAGCTTAGAGCGATTCAATGTGTTTGGGTGTGAAAGAGGACCATTCCTAGCATAAAATACCCATCTAGATGCATTGGAACAGTTCATTTGGTCACACAGGTTGTAGAACGAAAGTTGCACCACTTTGCAACTTTACATTGCTTGCATTTGACAATTTTTTCCTCAAGAGAAAAGTTACGACCACGAAAAAATGTCTATGAGATAGAAAAATCTGAGAGAGACTATTGTATAGGGGTCCAACATGATCCCATAGGCTTAGATGATAATTTTCTAAGCATCACGTTATCTGAGTAACAACCCATCAAAGATTGCAGTCATTTTGCACTTTGGACTCTTAAGAGATTTAGTTGGTTGAACATAGCTCGACGTGATTCGGCATGTTTGGGTGCAAAAGAGGACCATTCCTAGAATAAATGTACCATCCAGATGCATTGGAATAGTTCATTTGGTCACATGAGTTATAGAACAAAAATTGCATCATTTTGCAACTTTACACTACTTGCATTTGACAACTTTTTCCTCAAAAGAAAAGTCACCACCATGGAAAAACACCTCTAAGATAACAAAAAATGAGAAAAGTTATTATATAAGAGCCCAACATGATACCATAGGCTCAGATGATAATTTCTTAAGCATCATGGTATCCGAGTAATAACCCATCGAAGATTGTAGCTATTTTGCACTTTGGACTCTTAAGGGATTCAATCGATTGAACATAGCTCATAGCGATTCAATGTGTTTGGGTATGAAAGAGGACCATTCCTAGAATAAACGTACCCATTCAAACATGTTGGAATAGTTATTTTGGTCACATGTTTTTTAAAATAAAATTTTCACCATTTTGCAACTTTACACTACTTGCATTTGACAACTTTTTCCTCAAAAAAAATGTCACCACCATGGGGAAATGCCTCTAAGATAGAAAAAACTAAGAGAGGTTATTTGAAATAGCCACGGTAGGAGGGTCCTCAAGGAGAACTATCCAGATCATGCAGCAAGAGTAACACAATGAAAGCAACATAGAATATGGAGGCAAATGCAAGTGCAAGTATGTTCCTTAACAAAAATCTTAGTTACATTCAGCCGACAACATTCGGGTTTACAGATTCGGCTCACAGGCCTGATATAACATGTTCAATAATACAACATTCCAATATGCTCTTATATGCAAGCTGAAATCTTACAATTTGGATCAATCTTAATCCCCTTAATCAACTACTAATTCTACTACCCTATTCTAATGATCGATTACAAGCTTTATACTATATCTGAGATTCTAGAAACATCTGCTTTAGCCAAAGATCATCACATTATCCTTGAGGAGAGAAAATGTAACATGCACATGAATAGGTCAGCCTCAAATTTGAATTACTCTATCAACAGGTGCATATAATGAAGTGTCGACCTATAAGGAAGTTTGGGGAACTCCACAAAACACTTAGAATCACACTATCAAGATCTGTAAGTCACAGGGATGATCCATGAATGATCAGATTAACTGATAGGTTTGAAAACTATTCCAGTGCCGGTTCAAGAAACTACCATGAAATTTTGAAAGTGATAACTTTTCGGAAAAAGATCCAATCATGCCCAAATCTTGGAATAAGGAAAATGAACATGTCCATGATGTACACAAAGATCCATAGGGTCTAGTGAGAAAATATGATGAATCCACCAACATGAACTAAGCAAGAACAAAATAAGAACAAGACTGAAAGAAAATATTTTGTTGGTTGATGCAAGATTTCCAAGAACCAAGGATGCTCCTGCATCAGACATCAGGGGTTAATGAAAAGTGAGTCCCTCACTTTGTTGGGGCTAAAGGAAAACCAAGTTGGTCTACCTTAGCCTGAGAAATCCAAGAAGAATCCTCAACTAGTTTGTCTTTCCATTTCAAAAGATATTCTTTGTACTTTCTTCCACGAGTCTTCATCCCATCTCTGACATCCAAAATCTCTTCAATCTCATCTGACTGTTACTTAGGAAACTAGTTTTCCAATCTTACTTCACTGTCTTCTCTAAATTTTGCTTCATGGTACTAGCGTAGGTCTGCAATGTTGAATATAGGCGATATACCCATGCCATCTGATAACTCTACTTCATATGCATTTCTTGAATCAAATTTCCTTAAAATCCTACAAGGTCCAAACTTCCTCATCTTCAACTTACTGTATGTTCCAACTGGAAATCTCTCCTTTCTCAAATACACCATCACCTCATCTCCAACTTCGAACTCCTTATGTCTCCTCTTCTCATCTGCTTTCTCCTTATACTTCTTGTTCATATCTTCCAACTGTTGTTTCACTTGAGTATGCACTTTCTTCATATGTTCTACAAATTCATCTACTTCTACACTCTATTTACCTTCCATACTGATATCTGACAATTCTAATATACCTCTAGGATGAACTCCAGTAACAACAAAATTTGTCTTTCCTATACTCATGTTTACTAAACTATTGTAAGTGAATTATGCTTGTGCAAGGACTAAATCCCAACTTCTAGTTTTCTCTCCAACCAAGCATCTCAGAAAATTCCCTAAACTCTTGTTCACTACCTTTGTCTGTCCATTAATCTATGGCTGAAAAGTAGAACTAAACTTCAAATATGTCTTCAACTTCTTCCAAAGTGTCTTCCAAAAGTAACCAACAAATTTTGTATCCCTGTATGAAACTATACTCCTAGGTAATCCATGCAATTTGACCTCTTCTCTGAAAAACAAGTATGCTACATGTATTGCATCTATTGTCTTCTTACAAGGTATGAAATGTGCCATTTGATAAAATCGATCAACCACCACAAATACTGAATCATTACCTCTTTGTGTCCTTGGAAAACCAAGTATGAAATCCATGCTGATATCCTCCCAAGGTCTCTTTGGAACTATCAAAGGTTTATACAATCCAACATTCTGACTACTCCCTTTTGCAACTTGACAAACTCTATAACTCTGCACAAATTTCCTAACATCCTTATGAATCTACGGCCAAAAGTAATTCTCACTTACCAAGGCTAATGTCTTGTCAATTCCAAAGTGTCGTGACATTCCTCCACTATGTTTCTCCTTCACCAAGTTATCCCTCATGGAACTCTTGGGTATACACAAGTGATTGCCTCTAAACAACATATCCTCCTAAATAAAATAATCCAACAACTAGCTTCTATCCTCCGAAACAGATTCTTTACAAGCTCTCCAAGGTTCTTGACTGTTCAAATATTGTAATGCTTGATGATCCATATACAACACAAATTCCTTAGGAAACAAATAATGTCTTCACCTCTTCAAGGCTTGATCTATGGCATAAAATTCTTGATCATACACTTAATATCTTCTCCTAGCATCATTCAATTTCTCACTGAAGTAAGCTATTGGTCTCCCTTCCTGACTCAACATTGCTACAATTGCATTCCCACTTGCATCACAGTCTACTTGAAATACCTTATTGAAATCTGGTAAATCCAACACAAGCTACCCAGTCACCTTCTGCTTCAACAACTCAAAACTTTGGTCTGCTCTAGACGTCCATCTAAAATCCTTCCTATCTCCTCTCATTGTTTTTTTCATAGGACTACAAATAGAACTGAAATTCCTAATGAACTTACGGTAGAAACTAGCCAATCCATGAAGTGATCTTACCTCTCCAATGCTATCTAGCATGGGCCACTCAACAATTTCTTTCACCTTCTCAAGATCCATCTTCAATCCATCTATAGAGATTACAAATCCTAGATATACCAATTCCTCCTTCATGAAACTACACTTCTTAATGTTTATCAGGAATTGCTCTTCTCTCAACCTCTACAAAACTTGTCTGATATGTGACAAATGTTCTTCTCTACTTTTTCTAAAAATCAAGATTTCATCCAAGTAAACAAACAAAAACTTACCCAAGAATCTCTTTAATACCTCATTCATTAGCCTCATGAAAGTACTCAGTGTATTTTTCAATCCAAAAGGCATCACCAACCACTCATACAACCTTTCATTTGTCTTGAACATTGTCTTCCACTCATCTCCTTCTCTGATTCTGATCTGATGATATCCACTCTTCAAATCTATCTTTGTAAAGTATCTAGCTCCACTCAAACAATCCATTATGTCATCCATCTAGGGCAAAGGAAATCTATACTTCACCATGATCTTGTTTATGGCCTTGGAATCTATACACATTCTCTATTCTCCATCCTTCTTAGGTGATAACACAGCAGGTACTACACATGGACTTAAGCTTTCCCTGATTAAACCCTTCCTCAACAATTCGTGCACTTTTCTATTCAACTCCTCATTCTTTGTGGGTGTCATCCAATGTGTTTCTTTAATAGGAAAACTAGCTCCAAGAATCAGATCCATGCAATGACTAATACTCCTCATAGGTGGTAATCCATCAAGTACATTATCTAAAATGATCTCTTCATATTTTGTTAGCAATTCCTTTATCTCTTCCAGTTGTTCTTCTACATGCTTCAAATCTTCAGTCTTCTTAGGTACCAAGGCAGAACATATGTTCCCATGTCTCAACCCATCCAGGAATCTCCTTCCATCAACCAAACAAACTCTAGTACTCGTACAAACCTCAATTGTAGGGACATCTTCCAAATGAAACAAAATTTGTTCCATCCCATTAGCAACAATAGTATATATATTATGCTTTCCATCATGAATAGCTTGTCTATCATACTGCCAATTCCTTCCCAAAAAAACATGGAATACATCCATAGGCATGATATCACACAAAACTTCATCATGATAATTTCCTATCTTCAATTTCACCAAACATTGTTCATTTACCAGTATCTTATACTCATCCTAAATCCAAGCTATCTGATCGGGCTTCAGGTGTTTCAACCTTTCCAACTCCAATTTAGTCACCATCTCTTTAGAAACCAGGTTCTCAAAACTTCCACTATCAACAATCACTTTGCAACATTTACCAGCTACCTTGCATCTAGTCTGAAACAAATTATTTATCTACAATGGATCCTTTTCTACTCCACTTTGTAACAATACCCTTCTATTCACCAACACTTCTCCATCTTCCATTTTATTAGATGATCTGGCATGATCTTCCTTAGCAAAGGTTGTTCTCCTATTGTTCTCCATCTTTCTACTTGTCTCTCCCTGACTACATTCAAATGCTCTATGTCCTCCACCACACTTAAAGAAAATTCCCCTAAATAATATTTTCTCCTTATCATCCTTTTTATAACCTTCAGTCCAGTAGCCACCATATCCTCCTCTTCTGTAAGAGTTTCCATCACCTCTATGATAAAAATTATCATTCTTATTGACCTCCTTATCCTTATTCTTTTTTGGAAAATAGCCTTGTCCTCCAGTAAAAGTTCTTCCTCTTTGAAATCTTCCACCTCTTCCTCTCTGTCTCTGCTCATGTCTTTTATTCAACTTATCTTCTACATTTAGGGCACACTGATATGCCTCTTCCACACTCTACAACTTAATCAAACTAATTTCATCCTATATGGACGACCTCAAACCATTCAAATATCTAGCTACTTGCTCAATCTCATCCTCCGAATGTCCAGATTTGATATTCAACTTCTAGAATTCTTCATTATACTCTATCACACTAGATTCTTTCTGCTTCAGATTTTGCAACTTCTTGAAAAAACTAATCTAATAATCTACAGGAATAAACTTTATCTTCAACTTATTCACCATCCAATCCCATGACTTTATCTTTTCTTTTCCTCTTCTCTGCCTATCTGTCTACAAATGTTCACACCAAAGGGATGCATGTCCTCTCAACTTTGTATAAGAAAATTTTTCCTTCTTATCTTCAGTGGTACCTTCAAATTCAAAATATTTTTCCATATCTGTTATCCAATCTAACAATACATCTGAATCCAACTTACCATTATAATCTGGTGGATTGAAATTTGGTTTTGTATTCGCTCTAGTTAGGGCTCTTATGAACCTCTCTTCTCCCTGATCAAGACCATGTTGTTCTTCTCTTCCTCTTTCCTCCTATACTTCTACCTCTTCATCACTCACATCATCAACTAGTCGACCTCTTCTTTGGGTCATTTCAACTGCATCTAATTTGGCATCAATTCCTCTCAACAAATCCATTAAAGCAGGGTTTGTATTTCCACGTGCTCCATTTCCTCTACCATTTCTTCTTCCCACCATCTTTACACAAGTCCTTTGAAGCTACAAGTCAAATCCTCAATTCACCACCCTACAACAAATATTCATCAGGACTTTGAAAACTCTGATGATCTCGCAAGGAATGAACCTCGCTCTGATACCTATCTAACGCAGCCACAGTAGGAGGGTCCTCAAGGAGAACTATCTGGACCTTGTAGCAAGAGTAACATAATGACAACACAAAATATGGAGGAAAATGCAGGTGCAAGTATGTTCCTTAAAGGAAATCTTAGTTACATTCGACCAACAACATCTGGGTTTACAGATTTGGCTCAGAGGCCTGATATAACATGTTCAATAATACAACATTCCAATATGCTCCTATATGTGAGCTGAACTCTTACAATTCGAATCAATCTTAATCCCCTTAATCAACTACTAATTCTACTACCCTATTCTAATGATCGATTACAAGCTTTATACTATATCCGTGATTTTGGAAACATCCGCATTGGTGAAAGATCATCGCATTATCCAAGGAGAGAAAATGTAACATGTGCATGAATAGGTCGGCCTCAAATTTGAATTACTCTATAAAAAAGTGCATATAATAAAGTGTGGACCTATAAGGAAGGTTGGTGACACTCCACGGAACACTTAGAATCACAATGTTGAGATCAGCAAGTCACAAGGATGATCCACGAACGATCAAATTTATCAATAGGCTTGAAAACTATTCTGGTGTCGGTTCAAGAAACTACCATGAAATTACATAAGTGATAACTTGTTGGGAAAATATCCAATCACTCCCAAATCTTTTAATAAGTAAAATGAACATGTCCACGATGTACACAAAGATCTGCAGGGTCTAGTGAGAAAATATGATGAATCCACCAAGATGAACTAAGCAAGAACAAAATAAGAACAAGACTAAAAGAAAATATTGTTTTGGTTGATGCAAGATTTCCAAGAACCAAGGATGCTCCTACATCATTATTGTAGAGGGTCCCAACATGATCCCATTTCAGATGAGAAGTTTCTAGCTATCACGATATTCAAGTAATAGCTCGTCGAAGATTGCAACCATTTTGCACTTTGGAATCTTAAGGGATTCAGTCGATTGAATGTAGCTTGGAGTGATTCAACATGTTTGGGTGTGAAATATGACCTCACCTATCATAAAAATACCCATATGAATGTGTTGGAACAATTCATTTGGTCACACAAGTTGCAGAACAAAAGTTGCACCACTTTGCAACTTCACACTACTTGCATTTGTCAACTTTTTCCTCAATTGAAAAGTCACCACCACAGGAAAACACTTCAAGATAGAAAAAACTAAGATATTTTAATGTATAGAGGCCCAATTTGATCCCATAGGCTTAGACAAGAAGTTTCTAAGCGTCACGGTATCCAAGTAACAACTCGTTGAAGATTGCATCCATTTTGCACTTTGGACTCTTAAGGGATTCAACCAATTGAACATAGCTCAAAGTGATTCAGAATGTTTGGGTGTAATAGAGGACCATGCCTAGTGTAAACATACCCATCTAGATGTTTTGGACTAATTTTTTTGGTCCCACGAGTTTTAGAACGAAAGTTGCACCACTTTACAACTTTACATTGCTTGCATTTGATAACTTTTTTCCTCAAGTGAAAATTCACCACCATGGGAAAACGCCTCTGAGATAGCAAACACCGAGAGAGGTTATTGTAGAGGGACCCACCATTATCCAATAGGCTCAAACGATAAGTTTCTAACCATCATAATAACATGACTAATAACTAGATCATAACTTCAATCTCAAAACCCTTCACATCAAAACTGTAGCTTTTAGTTTGTAATGTTTATTAACAGTAGTTGAAAACAAACACAAAGGAATACCATATGACTAATTTTGAGTAAACCATTGTGAATGTAGATTGTCCAATGAAGATTAAGTACATGCTAAAATTATGTCACCAACCCAGTGCCTCACCTAAATAATCTAAAAATTACTGAAAAAACTATTTTATTACAACACGTGTAAATCCAAATTTTGGAAATCTCCTTGCTTGAAATGAAGTGTCTTTGAAACATTCATTTGGAATTCCTTTCCTTTGACCTTTTGATTCTAATTGAAAAAATACACAATTTAATTACTACTGGTCACTTTTCCATCACTTAAGTTTGTTGTTTCAACTTCACTTTAACAAACACAATTCCATGTAGAGCAATAAAAGGATGTGTTAGTTGTAAGACAATGCTAATAAGAAAGGGGTGACACTCTACAAAGAATGGACAAGTCATGCCATTAGAAAAAATTTAGGGACAATAGGGTGTAAATGTCATTTTGTGTGGAGGTCAAGAATATAATGTAAGGTAAATGACAATAAATAGACAACCAACATAAATTATGCAAAGGATCATCAAATTATAGACAGAGGAAAAGGAAATGCTAAAAAAACCACCATAAATTGTTTAATTCAAAGGTCTTTTATTTTAAGACAAAAGCATTGAAAAGGTGTTTTAATTATTTCATGGGCCTTATTTTCATGATTTTCATGTGCACGAGTGAAAAGGGATTAAGTTTCATCTTTGACTTTTGAGTTTCAAGGAAAATCATCTATGTGTTTGTAAGGACAAATGGGTGTTGTTTGAAGCCATGATAAAACAATATGTGCATATTGTTAAGCCTTATATTTCATAAGGATAAACCATTTTTATTAAGAGTTTACTGATTGGTAAGGTTTTGAAACCCTAGGTATTGAAGGTGCAACAATTTTTGAAGTGGAAGCCCATTGATAGAGGTACAGTAATTTGTCATAAATCCACATTCTTTTCCTTCAAGACAACTTCACAGTCATGGTTATGGATAGTGGCATCTTGTGAAGAATGCAACCATGTTAGCAATTCAATGCATACTTCATGATGTTCAAATGCAGACATGTTTAGGGTAGTTCTTTCTTCACAATCACTATGAGTAGGGACAGTTATCAGATGTAGGTGAGTAGTGGTCATGGTGTCATTGTAGTCATTACAGGGATACAAATTTTGTGCAGATTTGAGAAGGTTTTTGGGGTGTAATTTCCTGGTTTGAACGAATTTTGCTGAAGTTTGCTATCAAGGTCAGTTTTCCTTGTTAATGCAACTTTTCCAAATCAAAATTTTTGAGAAAGTTTCCTATTCTAAAGTATTTTGGTAGCGATTTGTGGCAGGGTCAGAATTAAAATTGTAACAAGGAAGGTTTCAATCAAGAGGTGAATTTAGAAGTTTAATTTATTTATAAAGGCATCTCTAAATCTTTCTTTTCTTTTAGTTCTATATTTTTAGTTGTGTGTCCATTTCAACATATTGAAGTTGTGAAACCTATTTTCCTTCATGAAAAAGGTTGAAACCAGTACCTTCATATGAAATATATGCCTTTAAATGTAAACCATAAACCGTTATGCTTTAGATAAGAATACCAAAAGGAAGTAACACCATGACTAAAATTTAGTTGAGCTGAATTGTGGACAAGCTTATATATTTTAAAAGGACAAGAAAAAGAGTTGCATATATGATAAATAGACCTCATTGGAAAGGAAGAAAAAAATCAATTGAGGCATATTAAGGAATATACGCATTTGCATGTAATAATTTATCATAATTTTTGTATTTCAAAAAATACATTAATACAATAACAAATATTACAGTAGTGATGGAAAAAAAAATGAAAATCCTCTCATTTCTTAGTACTTGTAGCAATACATGCAAGGATTTAATCCTCCCATTTGCAGCCTAGGTCATGAAATATTTTGTACAAGAAGAAACAAAAGGAGTTGTTGCACAATTTTTTTTCTCCAATCCACCTCACGTGACCCATTTATTTGCATTCCAAATGCTTGAAAACATGTACATCCCCTACTCCCTTGGAAACACATGGGTAGTAGCCTCGATGTGTTTGTGTAATCTCACTAGAATTTGGTCCACAAAAAACATGTAAAATCCTAACAATTTCATACATGAAGTCACATTAAAATCATTAAAAGACCAATAACTAAATAATTTCAGGCATACACCTTCTGACTAGATCTATTATCACTTTCATGCATTATATAAGTAGATTAATTGAAGGTCCTACAATGGTGATGTGGCCCATCTTTCACTACTTTCCCATCTCTCAATGATCCTAGGTATAAATGTCATGAATATATAAACATAATTAACATAAAACATGTAGCATATAAGAATCCAAGAAATATAGGAAATAGAAAAGAAAGAGAATATTGAAAACCAAATAATGCACCAAAAACCGATGTTTCTCATATCATTGAACACTTCCACCAACAACCGGTGTTGTTCTTTTCTTAAGTTGATAATCTTTAATGAAGCCTTTCCCTTTTTTCTCCTTCACTAGTCTTGCATAAATCTTCACTAAAGCAAACATCTAATTAATAAGTGGGTGAAACGACAATCACAAATGCATCAATGAAAATCCTAAATGCATATGAAATCAAACACCAATAGATAATATCAACTTAAAGGTAGCCAATAGAGAGCAACATATAATGTCATTTTGCAAATTAACAATAATACAATATTGGAAACCCTTCTACAATCAAACTTACGCTTGAAAGAAAATAATGATAAATAACATGACTTCACAAATTCAATTTGCATACTTAAAAATAAATCTAGGGAACCATCTAGTTCTAATCTACTCTTTAATTGTGTCAGGTATTTCCTAGTGGTCAAACTCATGTACTTTCCATAAGTTCTTGTTTGTAGGTTTTCCCTTATATTTTATCAAATGAATGTTGGTTGTGATGACAAGGTTCGAGTAGTAAAGAATCTTTGATGTGTTTCAAAGTCCTCAAACAACCAAACTACAACATTCTTAACTGGGCACCTTCTAAACCATGTTTCAGTAATAGCCACCGAACTTGTAGGATATTCTATGTTTTCTCCATCTATAAATTGGGCCTCCAATTCCTTTTTGGACTCAATACAATGAAACATGTAATAATTTGTTCCCTCTTCATTTTCTTCAAATGCAATCACCACATAAACATGCCCTGCATTTATATGTTCATCTTGTTAGATGTATTTAATGAACATCACAATAAAACAACAGCACGTTATATTTGTTGGAAATATGTGTCTCAATCTCACAAGCCGAACCTCTCGAAAAGAGCCAAGTCTCAGGTGATACCCTATTGTCCGCTCTACCGGCGCTTTAGTAACCTTGTGGTTTGGTACCAGCTTCGTCAAAACAATGCTTCGCCTTGTCGAATCGCGTTGTCGCCAGACTTGTATGCCTATTGTAACTCTCTTCCGGTGGAGATCTCTTTACCACCATTGGTGTCTAAAGGTGATCGGGGAGACTTGTGGCAAAAGATTTTTTCGGGGAGAGACTTGGACGTTCGGTATGTCTCATACCGACAAGAGAAGTCTCGCCGACTGCTTTACTCTTGGAGTCTTCGGGGTAACACGGAGGCTTCGCTATGAACTCTTGGTGATATATGTTTGTCTCACCGATGCTCATCGGGGTAACATGGAAGCCTCGATAAGAAGTCTTGCCGACGGTTGGTTCTCTCGCTGATAGGTATGAACATCAGTGTAATCTCCTGGCGATAGCGGTAAGTCTTGTTGACACTGTATGTTTGTTATCGGGTGTCTTTAGTGAAACTCCCAGTGATTGAAGTCTTCGGCGAAAGGTGTGAACATTCAGAGTAACGTCTCAGCGATAGCCTAAGTCTTGCTGACGAGTGTTATTTTTGGTATGACTTGAAGGCTCGGTGTGATCTCTTGGCGAATGATGATAGTCTTGCCGATGGAAATGCTAGCGTCTATGTGACTTTGGAACTTCGGTATGATGTCTCATCAAAAATGATGGTCTTGCTGAATAGCGATACAAGTGATGATCATTGGTATGAGGTCTTGGCGACAAGGTGAAGTCTGAGCAACAGCTTTCTAAACTCGGTGTAACCTCTTACCGATAGTGATGACTCTTGGCGATATTGACAGTCAGGTCTTGTGGCATC
>VDFB02278837.1:0-21423 GCA_007258455.2 Sequoia sempervirens | reverse complement strand
ACCCGCGAAAGAATGTGATTGGAGAAATCTCCTTTGCAAATAGATGAGAAATCTGCCTTTGTTTGAGAAATACGAATCTCCCTTGAAAATACGCCTTGTGAATGAAGAAAAACGAATTTTGCTTGAAAATACGCCTTTGCCTTGAAGAAAAACCAATTTTGCTTCAAAATTATGAATTTCCTTTGACAAAATTTGCCTTTGAGAATTACGATTTTTCCCTTTGAAGAAAATATGAATCTCCTTGAAAAATACGAATTCTCTTGAAAATATGAATGATAAATGAAGAAGGCGCCATGCTTAAAGAAGATGAAATTCGCATTAATCTGAAAACTGCAAGAATTCAAAACCCTGACAATAATAGAAGTCCTCTGATTGGTTGCCCTTCAGTTGCACTGCCACTGACTGGAAGCTCAAATAATAATAAAATATTTATTATCATGCAATTAGCAAGGGTGCTAAAAATAAAAAATCGCCATCTTCAGTTGACAACCCGGGTGAAGCTCTGAGATTCATTGTGAGACTTCAACGATTCCGAAAAGTCATCTCTTGAGCACATAGGTGTCCATTTGCTCAAGATACTTCATTTTTTATTAACTCCCTATTTTATAGCTGACAGCACTGTCACAACTGGCCAACTTCGACACTGATTTCCGGATGACCGGGTGATGCTGAGACTGTTCTGAGATATTCATCGGAAAGCCTACTGAACAAGGAAGAAATGTCTGCTGGGAGACATAACTGCAAAATCCATCGTTTAACCACTTGAAAAATTAGGCGCACCTGATTAAATTGTTTTACGGGTTCCACTTATTTATTCTAAACCGCCATTCGACACTTCCAAATACGAACCAAGTGAACCCCAACATACAAGACGGTCCACCGTGATGATCGAGACATTCCCGCATCCAACTACCATACGACACCGAAGCCGTGGTTAAGGGCCTCAAAATAAAGTGCCCCGCTCTAGGGTTAAACCGTGTCATTTTGACGAAAACCAAACTTCTATCCGAGTACCCTACTTTGACCACTGATAACTGGAGCTTGGATGACCCGATTCAGGCAATATCTGTTTTAACGGACAGCCAGAAGGGCCCTCAAGAGAAGTCCCTGGAGGTATTGAGGCAAGAAAACTGCTTCTAAGACCTCAAAAAACTCCAGTGCGTATTTTATTTATGTTTACCGCTACCAGACTTGGCCATTTTCTGGACATCCTCACTTTGTAGTATGACACCAAAGACCTCGCACACACGAGCGACTGCCAAATGCTGAAGGCTGATGGCTATGCTCGTTGGAAAGATAAATTGATTACGCTCAATAGTCATGAAGACTTCGAACGCGAACGGGCTCATCTGACAGGCCTAAAGGCTAGGCGTCCTTGAACTGTGGAAATACACTGAAAATCATTTGATGGTCCGCCCGTAAAAATTACGTGCTTGGTAGAATCTCCGCCACAACCACCAAGAACGTCAGATCGACAAGCTGAATGATGCGTTGCGGAGCCAGGCTAGAATACTACTGATGTTATGAAGATTCTGTCTGCAAATAATGCCATTTGGAGGGTCCTTTAAGCCAGCGCCCCTTGCCTGTACTTGCACTGGGCATAAACGGAGAAGCTCAAAAACGTGAAAACTCCATTTTAAGCTGATCTTTGGACGACTGCCGCCTGAACTCTGAGAGTCGGATGACTTCGCTTGATATCTCGTCGGATAAGCAGACTAGTTGTGAACAAATTGACTGCATCCGGCATCGAAACTGTCAAGATTTACCCCTGCTTCAAGATGGGCGCCCTCAGGCTAGAGGCGCGCTTTTGCCTGGAAAAGACAAATTTCTCATCTCCTAAAATTTAGGGATTTTAACTTCTGTCGCGATTTGCCGGAGCTGTGGTTCTCGGAACGCCTCGCTGGGTAGCTCGACGGATAGCCAGACTGATTCTAAAGGGATTGACTGGATGTTTGAACATTTTAACCAGAATCTTAACCTCCAATAAACTGGGCGCCCCTGAGCTATACTTGCGCTTTTGGGCTTTTCTTCTGAGAAATCTCCATGATTTGATCTTTAAAAACTCTGTTTCGATCATTGAAAATACCGTCTGCAATATGAAATGTCGTCATGAGATGCTCCTCCATCGTGAAGATCTTCATTTTGAGTCTCTGCTTCAGGTTTTGTTCAATATAACTGACTTTGATTGACAAACTATTGACAAAAACTCCATGCTTGACATTGCCCAAAACTGTGTTTTACATCAAATTAGCAAGGTTTAGACTTTTAAATGCAAAATGCCTTGATGAAGCAAAAAATTTGATTTGGGTACAACAATATGGAGGATGCATTTATGAATGAGTTTGTTGATTTTGTAACCTCCATCGGTCAAAGTGTTTCCACTCTCCATAACAAGTATAGGAAGGATGGCCACTCTTGGTGGTGCCTCAATGGCCATAAAATACCATACCTCCAAATTCTTGCAATCAAAATTTTATCACTCTAAATTTTATTTTTTTCATTTTAAAATGTTATGCCCCTACCCCTATAGTGCGTATAGTGTTATGAGTAGTCGGCTTGTGGCTACCTTAACTCTTAATTAAGTCATATTATCATTATTCTATTGTTATTTAGTTATTTAGGTCAGCCTAAGGGTTATATAGGGTTATATAGGTCGGTCTAGGTGATATCCTAGGCATAAGTATGGTATATATAGGAGGTATAGGTAGGTTATTATCATTATGTGGAGTATTGTGTTCTTATTGAAGAATATTAGAGTTGTCCCCCTCGAAGTGGATTAGGAGGTTGCCCCCTCGAAGTGGCATATTATTATCAAGTATTTGCAGCATATTTCCTATCATATCATTCTATTGTGCAAGTTATTTCATAACAAAAAATTACTACTTAAAATTTGATGTATGATTTACAATTTATTAATTTAACAATTCTAAGTAGAGCTCACTTTATTTCAATAGGCTGCTAATTATTCTTCATCTAAACAGAATTGGAGTACATAATCCTTCATCCACTTAGTGAAGCACAACTAACTGACATCAAGTAAAGAAAAGAAAATAGTTTATGCACATTCCAACTTGTGCCTTCCTACACACAAAGATGAGAGTGCAAGAATGGGGAAATGAAGTTGTGCGATGTAGACCCAAAGCTAACTGAATTGGATCTTTCTTTTGTTGCACAATCTTTAATTTTTGAGGAGTTGAATAGCCAACATACTTTTAATTCGAGTGGCAGTGGGGTTCCATGTGGTTCTTCTTTGCATCATCTAATGTTAATGATGATGATGATGATGATGGTCTTAATGATGACCCATATGATGATGTTTACTAATTGTATTATTTTAATATTGAACAATGATTATCTGTCATGACATTCAAGTTTGACAAATTGATATCGAATTAGTATAACTGTATTTCAAATTTTGAAATTTGTAATTGTTTTGTTTAGAATATGTGTGTGTGTGTGTGTGTGTGTGTGTGTGTGCGTGCGATTTTTATATGCTTTTTGTATAGAGATACCTACAACGTACTCAACCCCCTGGAAAAAATTATGTTGTATTCATGTGCATACCAATACCCAATTCAGCAGCTTAGTTTTTATCTTATGTACGCTGGTCAAATTAATAAGTTTGTCATTTTCATTCCTTGCTACTATAACTCGATCTACTTTCAAGTCCAAATTACCTACTTGGCCATTCATGAACAATTTTCTCCTTAAGTTTCTTAATCAAATGAATCACTTATTTGTTTTGTGTATATGTTTATATGATCTTTTACCCAAGTTTCTCAATTCAACATTTATAATTAAATTACCTACTTGTTTAAGAGTTCTTTATAAATTTATGTTCTAGCACATGAAACATCAACGGAGAACTTTGATGTACATAAATTTTCTGGTTTTACATTACTTTCAATGCTTATATGGGAGCATGCTAGTAGCTGCTTTTGTAGAATGGTTAATAATTTTAGCCTTAGCAATCCCACTTGAGAGTGCTTCCCATCATATAGGAAAATCCCCCTACCTAGCAAGACTGACTTGAGAATGTCTCCTCAACAACTCCAATGCCTATGGCCCTATACCATTGCTCCTTGTATTCTAGAAGAGTTGCGAGTAAGGTTAGCGGGGCAATAAGATAATGCATACACAATATAATTCTAAAATGACCAAAAAAATTATTAAAAGTATCAATGATAAGGGCACAAAAGAAGCCTAGTAGCTATCATGGAATTACTTCTAGAATTGCCTTTTGCTATTCCAAACATTCTGATATCAGAAATGACCATGTGAAAGCTTTTCTTGAAACCTTATTACAATGTGTAGGATCCCACAGGCAATCCATGGTCAAAACTTTATCAGGGATAACCAAGAGTATACTTTGTTTGCTCTGATTCTCAACCCACCATGTAATAACTAATATGTCAATGCACAGCACAAACAGGTACGATCCAAACTGATATCAAAGACACGGATTATTATAATTGCTAATATTCAAAGATACCTTTGTTATTTTTCTGAAAATATAAAAGCTGTCCAGGTTTAGGAATTTAACAAATCAGACCACAACTAAAGTAAGACCTCAACTGGGTTCATTTTTTTGAGACTACTAAAGTAATTCTTAAATCTTATGTAGCCAGTAAGATGCTGCTTCATTTTTTTAATATTAGAGTTGATGCCATCATTAATCCTCCATTTGCAAGATTATTTCTCAATCAATGTCTTTGCAGTTGATATTGGAGAACTTATCATTATTTTATCCTTAGAAAAGTTTCACCAGATATCTCATGTTTCATTTCACCATCACCCCTTTTTAAAAAATCCAACATTTCTTTGTTTCTATCACAGACATTGTTAACATAAAACCTCATATGCAGGCTATCCAAAAGAGCTTTAGCAAGGGCATAAAACCTTTCAATCTTTCAGTAATTTTCTTTGTTATAGGTTCATAGCAGTATCTCCAAATGTGATATATCTTAATGAAAGCCTTGCCTGATAGGTAAGGCAAAAATTTGCAATTTATTCACGATGCATGAAGTGAATCAGACAAAAACTAATGTTGCAATGCAGATATTAATAAGTTTATTCAATAGAAAAAACATTAAAACTGGACAATGACTAAAAGTGCTTATTCAGACAGAGATGAATTATGAATATCATGTATAGAAATCAAGAAAGCACGGAGGCATTGGTGACTGAGAAATGGGCCCTGTATAATATAGTTCAACAAAGTTAGTGAGGCATTTACAAGGTAAGCCCAGTAACTAAAACAGAACATCAAGCAAAAAATAATACTACTTGAAGTTGGAGATATATCTGTTATTAGTCATAAAGTATTATTGAACCCAAAAAAGTGACTAAGATGGGTGTCTAATCAAGACCTTGCAAAAACCAGGGAGTACTGCACAAGGCTGGGAGTTATTAAATAGCACAATAAGATACCTTAAGCAGAAATGTTTTTTCTTCAAGAAAATATCTATTGCCATTCTCTTAAACATATAAAAGGAAAGGGGATGCCTAGAGCGGATCTGCATAGGTCTTACCCTTTTGATAAACATCACAGTGGGAAAGACTCAATATTAAAGAATGTAAGAATATTTGGAAGCTTCCAGAACAGCCAAATACTTATCTGTATGGTGCACATGTTACACAAAAAATACACGATTTACAAACATATATCCATGTTAGACAACTCTGGCTGATTTACCATCAAACTGCAATGCATATTGATTGGAGGGTAGAAGAAGAACACAATAGTAGATTGTAATGTCCCCTTCTCAAGCATGATCTTTCCAGTTGACCGTTGGCCTATTCCGGAGACCCGTAGGCTACTCGGAAGGTGAATTTAGGGTTTCATGTTTTGAAGGATGCTCTTGCTCGAGGTTGGCTGATTTAATGGTGGATTCTTTTTGGGTTTTCAGAGAGCTTCGCAGTGGTATGTTTTTCTTGGCATTCCGAGCATCTTCAGGAATTTACTATTTTTAGTAAATTCTATTTCTGGCAGTGTTCCTGTTGGTTTCGGCATGGTTGGCTTTCTACTTCAGACTAATCAGTTGGCTTGCTCATTTTTGGCTTCGGGGCACAATTGGAGGGATAAGTTCGAATTATTTAATTAAGTCATGTTTTAATGTTATATTTTAACATTGACCCCCTTGGCCTAGCTACTTCACTTTAAGTTGTTTTAAAAGATGTCTTTATGGGTGGGCGCCTCATTGGAAGAAATTAATTATATTTTTTATAAAGAAAAGTTTAATCCAAGCTCAAATTGGACGCCAACTTCAAGGAGGAGATAAAGTGTTATTAAAAGTCAAAGTTTTGCTTGGAAAAGTGGGACGCCATCTATTGGAGGATTAGGGTTTGGTTCAAAAAGGAAGATTAGGGTTTCGAGAAGGGTCATCTGGAAATTATAAAAGGAAGCCATTGGTTCTCATTTGGATTATCTTTTGTCTACAGGAATGTTATGCTGCCGGTTTGGCTTTGGGATTGCTTCGAGGAATGTAAGCCTCCTAGCTTGGCATTGCTTCTCGCTTGCAAGATAGCGACTAGTGGTGAGATAGTATAGTTTTGAGTGATTTGTAGTGTGATTTCTGCATTGTAGTCATTGTATGGTTTTGTAGTTCAGATTTATGCATGTTAGTAAGATTCTGGAACTTGCATTTTCCTCATAGCAGATTGTTGTTTTTAATCACAAGTCAAAAATTACAAAAAGAATCATTCTGGGTACTGTCCGTATCTCTTTGTCTGGAAGGGGCGACCCTTTTCTCCAGTTTGTAGAATTTTTAGTGAAGGCTGTGATTTTTAAAGTCAAATCGCCCTTCCTTGAGGGCCGTACCAACTGTCCTTGTCTTGAAATTCGTGCAAAAATAATATAAGGTCTTTTGTTCAGTTTTCAGTGCCCTATCTTGGTCGCCTTCATCATTAGGGTATGTTGCACTTCGTTTCACGTCAATTGGATGAGTTGTGAGAGAGATATCAGCATTTTAGTGTGGTGTTAGGTTGCTGGTTATATATTTTAAAGTGCAGGTCTGTCATAACCAGATTTGAGAAATCTGCATTTGCCTTCTTGTATTTGCAACAGGAAATCATTAAAGGCTTTGTAAAAGATTCCTTGTTGTTGCAGCAATTTGAAGAGCTCTAATACTTGATCTTGCAGGCATTTAAATATTCATTGTAAGCTGAACAGTAGTACTGTCAGCATTTTCTCTCAGTCTTACTTTACATTCTGTAGACGCAATTGTATTTCTTTATATCTCTGTCATATGGTAGCTCCCATTCCATCTCGGGTTGGAAAGCACATTCTTGACGTCGAGTACTTCAGTATTATTGCTTATTTCCCTTAATTGCATTGTAATTCCTTTTATCTCCACCATATGGTCGCCTCAATTCCATACTGGATTGGGTAGCACATACTTGGTGTTGAGTTGCTTTCAGTACTTGTAGTGGTAGAAGATCCTCTAACCATATGATCGTCCTTCGCGGACACATTCTTGGTTAGAGTTACCTTCAGTTGCATTTTGTTTAAGGCACTGACGATCCTCTTGCCATATGACAGCTTCTCTCTTGTTGAGATTGAGTGCGCATTCTTGGCAGTGAGTTATTTGTAATCTGCTGGGTTGAATTATCTAACCCTAACGAGTGCTCTCTGCATTGTTGTGTACTTGGTAAAAATCGAAAAAATTGGCTCGGTATATTTCATAGATATCTGAGAGTAGAAAAAATATCTGCACAGACAGACATGGCCAGACAGCTCCCAAAACCATTCCAAGAAAACTACTTGATAGAATTAGTGGAGCAATCGTGCCACAAATAGGAACATAAATGGAAAATGCTATCTATGAACTAACAACGAAGATTTCCTTAACAAATTTACATTCCATTTATAAAATCCTACCATAAATCATGAAGAACATAAGAATTGATAAGAAATTGTTTTTCCTGTATATTGCAAGAAATGAAAAAGAGAATACAACTCTCCATAAGTCCATGAAAGGTAAGAGTAAATAGCTGAGGTGCATATTCAAGGGATTTTCTTCACCTTTGTATACAAAGTCTAGTTAATTCATGTTCAAAGACCTAGAAATGCTTTGTCCTAATAGCCACAGAGAATACGTGTTACTAAAATGAAGCTAGCCTTTAATCAACTGGAAACAACATAAAGTCTTCAATATAGCACCCTTTGCTGTAAAGGAATCATTATTATAGAAGTCAAATGATCACTAGTAGAAAGGAACAAGACATAAATAAGTAAAATGTAAAGGCAGTAGATCTTCTGATCAAGGCAAAAATGTATTGAACATGAGATATGTACTTACAGTAAGAATAAAAGCTGGAACTCCCAGCACTGTCAATGGGATATAGGACAAAGCTCTGCATATTTTATCAACAAAGTCAAACATTTCAGCACGGAATATTTTTTCTCAAATGAATTTACTAAAATTGCAAAAGTTTATTTTCTGATTGCTTTAAGGCCCTCTAATTATAAGAAGACAATCAGGATGCTGTTTTCTACTCATTAACATAGTTAAATCAGATACAAAATCAAACATAATTGTATCAGAATCTTCAATTCTACAACCAAAATCATGAGTTTTTGTTTATATAGCATTAAATAAAATATGAAAGGTCCCTATATTACATAATGCAAATGGACAAAGTAAATAATAAAAGATGAATCCACGGAACAGTTCTTGTATGGCATGTTTTCCCCATGACACTGAATTTGTTCACATTTTTCATTTAAAGATAAACCATGTCCAAGAAAATAAGTAATCTCTAACCATTTTTTATATAAGCTTCAGCCTTTCTGTAATCTGGGATATCTGTGGTTTATAAATTAACTTTTCTAGTTTGATAAGATATTGTTTTGTCAATATCTTATGAAGAGAGCTGTAATAAGTTTGCAACATTTAGGCAATCTACTGTTTTAGACTAGTTGTTCTAGAAGTCAAATTTTTTAATCTTTCATACTGCACAATAACATATTCAATTTTCTCATTATATTTTATTAGTACTCCATTTATAGTCTGTGTGATAGAATTTGAAATCAAAGCCATATGGCTGAGGAGCAATTGTTCCTATTTTTAACATGGTGAAGGCAAAAGTGGAATAAATGACCTCTTGGCCCCTAAACTCCAAAACATTGTCAAATGTGGGATAGGCCTCACATAGATGATTAACTGAGTGCTGTTTGGAAAGGTAATAGACCATGGGGTTCAGCTACGCTCTGCATCTCAATTCCTCCAAGGAAAATAGATGCTTTGTCCAAGTAGATTGCAAGGTGAAATAGGCAAGGCCAAAATGACTTTGCATGCTAGACCTAAAAAATAGACATCTCCCTCTTTTTGGATAACTTGCCTCACACACCTCATAAGGTGGTAGAAATTTTTACATCAAATTATAGAGAGAAGCCACAAATAATAATTGATAACATGCTATTACTCCACATAATTGTAATAAAATATGGATTTTATTAAAATTAAAGGTAGTGAAGAAATTTGCTACAAGTCAATGCTACACTAATGATGGTAAAATTATTGTTCAAGTAAATCCTTTTTCATTTGCATGTGTTTGTTGTTTACTCGTTGGGATAGATTTAACGTACTACAAGAGTAAACAGATTAAACTCACAAAACATAGAACATGTACAGAAATCATTCACGAACACATAGTGCACAAAATAAGATATTGCATTTATTTATCAATTATCAGCAAATACAATAGCACAATGTCATCATCATAATAGCATTGTGTCCCGACTACAATAAATCCAAGTACATATAGTCGCTAGCGATTGTTGAGAAACCAACCGTCGCAATGCTTTGTTATAACTAATACAACTAGTCGGGGACTTAGTTTCCTGAAACATGTAACATAAAGTGTATGAAATATTTACTATCTAACTATAGTTTTATTTAATTACAACCGACTATGGCCGACTACGACTGACTACAGCCGACTATGACCGACTACGACCGACTACAACTGACTATGACCGACTATGGCCAATTATGACCAACTACGGCCGACTATGACGGACTATGACAACAACCGACTACGACCGACTACGACCGACTATAACCAACTACGACTGACTATGACTAACTATGACCGACTACGACCAGCTATGACCGACTACAACCAACTACATCATTTCCCCCACAAAATAAGTCGTCTTCAAGACAACATTACAACCAAAAATGGGGATTACAATAACAAAATGTACTACTGAGAAGAAGGGGAGTACAAAGATGTCCCTGGTTGAACAGATGATCAGCCACAATCACGCATTCCTTGGCTACTTTCACCATGTGGGTAGCCTCCATCAGTTGGTGTTTAGCTTGGTCCACCTCCATCCCCTTCACTGCAAGCTGATCGTCCAAATCTTTCATCTTTTGCTCCGCTTCCCATCCCATTCATCACTGTTGCCACGCTCTGAAGGTCCTCAACATACTTCTATACTATTCCTAAGGGATCGGACACATCTGACTTAGACATCTCCAGTGTCAACCCTTTTGACCCACTAGACTCATCCTCCTCCTCGCCCGATGGGGTGGGCAATGGTGATCCCTAGGCTACCATGGGAAACTCCTTTTGTGATGGTCCCCCACTCTCCTATATGACTCTTGGTGGCTGTGTCTGAACTATTCCTAGCTCGGCATCACTTGTCGTCATCAGTGGAGTATCCTGTTGTGTACCCTCACCCTCTATTAACATAGCACTAAAACTCTATTGCATGTTCGCACTTTTTGTCACCATATGTGTGCATCCCTGATCTGGGCCCTCAGCCAAGGTCTCTGAAGGGCTCGGTGGTGGCAACTTTGGAACCTTAATTGCCAAGCCAACTATGCTCAACCAATTATCAATCTACGCTACTCCTAGTGCTCCTGGCGGTCCCGCCGATGGTGCTAGCGGTCCAGTCAATGAGACTGGTGGCTCGGCCGATGCAATGGACAACCGTCCTGGCAATGTACTTGGCACCGCCACCAATGGTGGTATTGTCGGTGCCGCTATCACTGTGACTGGCTCTAATGGTGTGACTATTGCCAATGGTGTGACTGTCACCGATGGTGTGATTGTCCCCCATGGTGTCACTAGCCCCAATGCTGAGACTGGCACCAATGTTGTGACTGCCACAAATGCTATGACAGGCATCAATGCTGTAACTAGCACCGATGTTGTGAATGGCACCGATGTTGTAACAGACGCCGATGTTGTGACTCCAACCAATGCTATGACTCCAACCGATGGTGTACCTCCCACTGATGTTGTAACTCCCACCAATGGCATACCTCCCACTGATAGTGTAACTCCCACCAATGGCGTACCTCCCACCGATGTTGTACCTCAGAATATGATGCAAATGGGAAAGTTGATACCCCCGAGGCATTCGTTCCGTCATCGTCCATCCTTGGGATATTAATTTCTTCAAACCAGACGATCGAGTTCCAAACTCGATTTTTGTAATGCCATAGATGATCTTTTCTGACCTGAAAATATCCTTTGACCAGCTCGTCAATCAACTCTACGTCACCTTTAACACATAGGGGTTTGATTCCCATGTCTTTGGCATCTTTGAGGCCTTGCAAAAGCATCTCTTTTTCAGCTTTAGTTAACTCCAATTGCAGGCAATGTGCAACTGGGTTCAACTGTTCTTTAGGGGAGATGATCAATTCCCCTACTTCAAAATTTGTATTTAAACAATCTCCATTGAACTGTATTGTCCATGACTTTGTCTCCTCTGTCGGTCTCTTTTCAAAACAAGAAATGTTCTGGTCTTTAATTTCTATCTCTGACAGAGTCACAGAATTACCAGGACCTGTTTCAGGCTTTTCTTTTGCTGGAACAGATGACTTGAGCACAACTTGCTTCTTTGCAACTTTGAGAATCTGATCTAGTTCTTCTAGATGGTTCTGAAGATATTCCAGTTGACAGATTTGCACCGTGGTCTTCATCATGGAAGCTACGATGTCAAAATTTGCTGAAGACATCTCTTGAGCAACTGGCATAGTAATCTCATGGGAAGATTTGGGTTTGGAAGTGGATGGCACTTCTTCACCCTTTTCGTTTGATTTTCGCCCTTCTTCTTCTTCTTCTTTTTGTGCCTTGAAGTGTTGAGCACGTGTAAACATAGGCGTTGAAACATTTTCATGATTCACCACAAGAGCGTACTGACGGTATTCTTCTTCTTGTTGTTGATTTACGGGTTCTTTATCAAAGTATCCCGCTGCGGAGTCGCCATCAAAGTTGTCCATCTGTGGTAAGACAACATTCGAACTTGGTGTTGATACAAAACTAGAACTGGGAGCAGCTTCAATGTATCCCATGATTTGGTTCATTCTTTGGTTCTTTGGACATGTGGATCCGGTATGTGCATCAGTGTCGTGGAAAGGACAAAATACTGCACTGTGTGCAACTTCAATCACTGGTCTTGATGGAGATGTTGGAAACCGTGGCTGAAGATTGTCTCTCTTTGGCTGGTACGGTTGCTAAACTGGAGATCTGATGGAATTTGTTTTCATCAAGCCGGAAGTGATCATATTATCCTCCAACTTGATGGCGTGTTCTTGCGCACTCTTCAACTCTGTTGCTTTGGCCGTCTTCAGGAAGAAGGCTATCTCTGATGGAAGAGCATTTATGAAACAGCTTATCAGAATCTCCGGTGATGGATCGAGTGTAGAAGAAAATATTGTAACAAGATGATTAAATCTTGCTACAAAATCCCTCATGTGCTCATTGTGCTCCATCTTTGAATTTGTGAGTTGGGCGAACATGTGATTGTCTTCAACGGGCTTGAATCTCGCCAAAAATTTCTCACTCATAGTTGCCCAGCTTGTGATACTGCCTGGCACCAAGTGATTGAACCAGTTGGTAGCATTTCCCGCAAGAGTCTCGACAAAGAGACGCACAGCAATGCCTTCATGTGCTACATGCAAGATGGCGCAAGCCCTTGTAAACGCAAAAAAATGTTCCTCCAGGTGTTGAGTTCCATCGCCGTGAAACCGAGGAAAGCGCTTCCTTGACCCTTTAGGTAACTCATGATTTACCTGAAAAGCCAAAGGTCCAATGTTATTACCCCAAGGTAATGGGGGTGGACATCGCCTGTCAACATTATCGTTGTTATCATCCATTGCTTCTGTATGGATTCTTGGCGTAACAATTAGCACCTCTGGAGTGCGAATTGGTACGGACAGCTATGCACAGTGCGTAATGACTGCTCTTCAAATTAGGAGGGGAAGCTCCCTCTTGTGCTGATATGCGTGAAAAATAAAGTATTCTAAATCCTATCTTTTTCGACTCATCTGGAAGAGGCACAAGGTTAAGGGAACCAAGAATGTTGCAACTAAGGGTTTTCTCTGGTTTCACAGATCCTAACTACAACTAAACTAAATGCTTTTAATCTATCCAATCTCCTCAAGAAAACAGAGCATGAGGAAAAGGGAGCAGGAATGTTTTTATACGATAAACTTTACAACAGGATTTCCAAGGAGGAGGGACCCCTATCCGAGGCGTAGGCTGAAATGAAGTTTATTAGGCACGACATCAAACGATAAGCTCAATTACTAAATTTCCAAGGAGGAGGAACCCCTATCCAAGGCATAGATATGCAACAAGCTTATTAGCAACAACACTTAAATGATAATTCTTCTTTCCAAATTTCCAAGGAGGAGGAACCCCTATCCGAGGCGTAGATTGAAAGAACAACTATTAATCACAACATAAGATAGCAAACTAAGACAGCAAATTGCATTGGCGAGACACGCATACAATAAACGATCAAACTAGCAACTCCATTTAACTAAGATGAACAAATACCATAATAATAACATTTAGGCAAGGTGGCACAGCCATTTATTATCACAGTAAAAGCTCGTGAACAGATACTGAACAGCAATATTTCAAGCAAGGTGGCGTAGCATATATTACTATCACGTGCAAAAGTTAATTACAAATGAGCAAAGAGCTCTTATTTATAGACATCAAAGGTGTACGGAACCCTAAAATCACCTTGAGTCAACTACAGTCTTGCAAGCATGCAAGATTTTATTGCTAAACCCTAAATGAAGGAAACTATATAGTTAACTGGAAAACTACCATCGGTTAACCGAAACAAGACTCAACTAAACTAGACATGTGCAACATGCAAGTCCTTTTTGAAATAAAATGACTGATCCTAACTGAAAGTCTAAACTCCTGCAAAGATATCTCCAAGGATGAGATGTGTGTGCATGAAATCAGCAATTAGAACTCAAGACTGAATGTCGAGTTAACTGCTACTCCTGACTCTATCCTCAAAAATAACTGCAGGTTCCAACTGACAGATCACTCCAGGTCATCACGGTCTAACACCTCGTCCAGGAACTGGTCAATTGTCTCATCCTTTGGTACTTTGACGCTGTCCACGATGATAACCTGCCTGTTCAACTCTCTGTCACCATCTCTGATTGCCTTCATGCATTCTCTGACCTCTTCAATTGCTTTTTTTATACTAGTTGTCATCATTGAGATGTGATCCAACTTGGATGCCGCAGGATCTCCCTCAAGACTATCACAAACCAACCTCTCAAACTTAGCCTGTACTACATCAAGTTCAACGTATGTACCATCTTCAAGAAGATAATGGCACAGCATCTGAGTGACAAAGTTGTTGATGAGTTTGAGAGCTCCAATAACGTTCTCTTTGAATGTATTCAACCTGGTAGAGATTCTCTCGTATGTTTCCATCCTGAAGAGGTGTTGTTCTCTCCAAGCAAAAATCTTCCTTCTCTCTTCTTCTACTACCATGGCGTCATATGCAACTGCTAACTGGGATATGAGAATCCGGTCTTTCGCCATGCCTTCTGCCACAATTATCTCGAGTTGTTGGATTCCCTGACGAAATCCATGCGCATCGTTCCTCAACTAATATAACTCTGCAAGAAGATGCCGACCTGTAACAATGAAGTTTTCAACCCAGTTGTCCAAAAGTTTGCCATAATTGACTAACTGATCCAACTTTTGTTGTTCTGCAGGTGTGCTTTGTGGAAGAATAGGTGCTCTGCTCGGGTTTCCATGAATGAGATCAGAAATATACTGTCGGAGTTGCCTGATTTCAGCCTTAAGAAACGCTTTATCTTCTTTGTCCTTCATGACATGCTCTTCAAGATTATTTGTGACAATCTTGAGGAGGCTCACGTCCGTTTGCCGAGTGCTCCTGCCAAGATTTGCTTTGACGAAGGTGAAATCGCCAACCTCAACTCCATCCAGGCTCTTACCCTCTGGTGGCATAGCAACTTTTGTGATTATCTCTGCTTCTAGAATTTTCTCAATGTGCACCTACTTCTTGATTTTCTTGTTCAACCTTCCCTAATAAGGATCGCCAAACTCAAACAAATCAAGCTGATATGAAGGCTCTCGCCTTTGTCTTCCCAAAGATTTCTCGAGCCAACATGAATGAGTAATATTATCAGCTCGAGGAGAGACTGCTACTGCTGTATCAACCTGTGGTGGATCAACTGTCTCTGATGCTCCTCGAACTGGTGGTTCCGCCTCCAAGTATATATCAATAGGAGGTGACTGTGGTGAAAATGGCGTACTAGGAGGTGAAAGATGTGGTTCAGCCTGTATAACTGTCTCTACTAGAACTTCAGGCGCCCTTTCAACCTGTTTCTACTTCTGCTTGCCAGTACTTCTCTCCTTTGTGTTTCCACTAACTCTAACACCTTCAGGCGGCTTCAAGATAACCTTAACTCTAGGCCTTGACCTTGAGGTAGAAGGTAGTGAGGAAAACCCTACTGGCGGCTCTGTGATTGGAACTGTCTTGCGCTTTCTCTTACTTTCCAAGAAAAGCATGCTTGTTTTGATAACTGACTTTGACACGTTCTCAATGGAAGTACTCTCCCTGGCATACCAATCTGATTGGCGAAGTGGTTGGCGAGCAACTTGATCTTTGACGTATGAACTAAGCAGAACCTCTTCGTCATCATCTGACAAACCCTCAACATCCTCTGATAGGAAATCAATGATTTGAGCAATCGTAAGTCTACAGTAATGACGTCGACGAACTTCAAATTCATCCTCGCAATTAGCCCAAAAGTCCTCAAGTGTTGGCTTGTGTGCAATACTTCGCTCCAACTGGGCTGCATAATGACCCAAAGGATCATAGGAATTTGCCTCTCGATGTGATACTTGAGGTTGAATTTCTCTAGCTCGGTCGTCATAAACTTGCAATCAAGGGCAGTCCTACATGTGAAAATACCCCATCCGAAAGGAAAGGTGACTGTTGTCTTATGGCGACTGCGAAGAAAAGAGTGAACATGTTGAGCTTGTCTAAGAAACTCCATGAAAAGGACCTTGTCTGACAGGTACCTCGGTAGCATCAGAGGTTCTCCGGTGTAACCATACACTCAAATAAATGTGAAAGTGGGGAATTGAGTAAACCAATCCGCCCAACTCTCCATTGTTGATTTTGCCTCTGGTGAAATCTTGATGTGCATTTCATTGTCGAGATCTCTGACTGTCTTCATGAGAAAGTGATCATTCACCGCCTTGAAATCTTGTTCAGCTTTAGAGAACTCCAATTGTGAGTAATATTCGTGAATATGCTAAACACCGAGAGTCCCGCTAGTCTTCAAGTGTCTAAAATTACCTTGAGATGCAATCAAGTAGACCAAGTAAGACACCATGTGAAACGCGTTGATTTTGAGGAATCCAGTGATCTGCTGGTAAAGGCACTCACTGATCAACATGGCCCAGTCACAGTGTTTTGTATCGTCGACGATCCTAGAAATGACATAGAACATCCACAGTCGGAAAGTATTGGCCTCCTCCTGACCTGCAACCCGATTGAGTGGAGTTATCAAAATAGCAACTTCATCCTTGAACAATTTGGACCTGACACTGAAAAATTGAACTCGGAGCACCTTCAGATCTTCTGTTGCTCAAGAAAATCGCCTTTGAGAAATTCGCCCTAAATAGGGCGCTAGCTTCTAATTGGACCAAAAATAATTAATAATCCATGCAAACATGAATCACCCCTTTTGCAAGCAAAAATAAGTTCAATTGAAAACAATTAACTCGAGAATTAAATAATATTTAATCTCAGTTCACAATCTCCACCTTTCATGGGCGCTTAAACACTTGAATCAAAAATTCAAACCTTTGACTCTAGGCGTCACTTTCCAGACTTAGCCAATTTTATGAAAATTTGGATTTGCAAACCTCGCCAGAGCCCATGTTCAACCACTGATTTTGATTGACTGACATACCCTATTGACTAGCTGACAATTTCGTTGAAGAGCAGGATCAAAATTGTCAAAACACTCCTTAAGACTGCAATCCAAAATCCTGAGGTCTGGGGCTTCAAAAATTGTGAGTAATATTCGTGAATATGCTGAACACCGAGAGTCCCGCTAGTCTTCAAGTGTCTAAAATTACCTTGAGATGCAATCAAGTAGACCAAGTAAGACACCATGTGAAACTCGTTGATTTTGAGGAATCTAGTGATCTGCTGGTAAAGGCACTCGCTGATCAACATGGCCCAATCACAGTGTTTTGTATCGTTGACGATCCTAGAAATGACATAGAACATCCACAGTCGGAAAGTATTGGCCTCCTCCTGACCTGCAACCCGATTGACATCAAAATAGCAACTTCATCCTTGAACTCGTCACAACCAACCTTCTTTGGCATGTTAGTCTTTTGTACTTTTAACCATCTCTGAGCAACTTTCCTCTGTGATCTCTCTTGGTCTTCATACCATATCTTATCACAAGCCTCAATGACTACAATGAAATTATTTGAACGAGGAGGAATAGCAAAGCACTTTTCCACGTCCCTCGGTTTAAGGCTGTAGATGACTCTCCCATCAACTGATTTGATTTGTCATGTAGACGAGTCGTAGTGCTTGATGCAAGCAAGAACAAACTCAAGATTGAAAGCTGCAATAGGAATAGACGCCGCCGCCAGCAACCCAAAACGCTCAAGATTCTTCAATGTATTGCTGCTAACGCCTTCCTACATGTTCAGATTGACCACTGGATAGACACGACCCAAGTCTGTGTTCCAAGGTTTTCAAAAAGTCGTGCATCAAAACCGATTTGGTCTTAAAATCTATAGGGTTGAATTGCATTTTGAAAATCTGGATTTTTGACTGTAAAGTCAGGTATGTTCGGACAACTTTCAGAAAAAGCTGAAAAAAGCTCTGGATGAGGCTAAAAATAGCCGGTTGCGGGAATTTTTTTGGAAATTTTCTAAAACGTGGGTTTTGTAGAGAATTGAATTCTAAGCAAACCCAGATCGTCAAAAAATCGAAAAAGTGAGTTTTAGCAAGGCATGCAAAGGCTTTTCAGTCGAGGAAAAGCACGGGTTCTAAAGCTTCCCGAGGCAATTTTTCCTGAGAAAATTTGGAACATGGGTTTTGTAGGCAATGAAATTCTAAAGCAACCCAGATGATTCGATTTTGGAAAATATGTGTTTTTGACCCACATGCAAAGGAATCTTCGGAAAAAAAAAAGTACTTTTAGAATAAAAGCAACGGAGCAATTTTCTCGAAAAAATCTAAGACATGAGTTTTGCTGTTGTCGCTAAAATATGTGAACCCAGATGATCAAATTCTAAAAAAAAAAATTGTTTTCTTTGACATGCGAGAGAAAACCTAAGACAAGAATAGAAGAATTTTAGACAGAAGATAGAAGTTTGTTTATTCTACCTCAAAAAGTTGCCTATACTTGAACTGGGTTCGATGAAGTTTGCATGCACTGAAAAATTGAACTCTGGAAAATTAATCTTTTGAACAATTTGGACCTGACACTGAAAAATTGAACTCGGAGCACCTTCAGATCTTCTGTTGCTCAAGAAAATCGCCTTTGCTTGAACCTATTATGAGAATAATGGCACCAATAATGACTTAAATAAATAAATTTATGTCCAAAATTGTCCCATTTGCTTTGGCGCCACCTTTGATTGGACCCCAAAAATATTGCAAACTCTGATTGGACCAACTTAACTCAGTTAACTGCTTGAGAAATTCACCCTAAATAGGGCGCTAGCTTCTGATTGGACCAAAAATAATTAATAATCCATGCAAACATGAATCGCCCCTTTTGCAAGCAAAAATAAGTTCAATTGAAAACAATTAACTCGAGAATTAAATAATATTTAATCTCAGTTCACAATCTCCACCTTTCATGGGCGCTTAAACACTTGAATCAAAAATTCAAACCTTTGACTCTAGGCGTCACTTTCCAGACTTAGCCAATTTTATGAAAATTTGGATTTGCAAACCTCGCCAGAGCCCATGTTCAACCACTGATTTTGATTGACTGACATACCCTATTGACTAGTTGACAATTTCGTTGAAGAGCAGGATCAAAATTGTCAAAACACTCCTTAAGACTGCAATCCAAAATCGTGAGGTCTGGGGCTTCAAAAATCAAGGCGCCTCTGGTCAAAAGTTGCACTTTTGCCTCCAGACTTGGTCAAATTTTCATCATTTCTCATCACTTTGAAGGTGATTTTGACCTCCTTACATCTCGTTTTCGGCAAAACTTCAGAACTGAAAGGTAGGCTCATCGCGAAGCTAACTCCGTTCTACACAAGAGCTCTTGGAGAGCACTTTTCCAAATTTCATCATCTAATGGGTTAAAATCAAGGGTGCAGTTCCCAGACAGCCATTTTTCCAACTAACTAAAAATCCACTTAAACTCCAGCTGCAGGCTACTGACTCGTTCTCTGCCCTGACTGAGATATGCAACAGAAAGTTGGATGTAACACAGACAGGACGAATACCTAAGATCACCAAAAAAACTGTATTCAAGGCTCCAAAACCTTGGGCGCCCCTAGAGGCCAGGGGCGCTTTTGCTTTTTCCTTGACATTTTGACCATGATTAAACCTTATGTTTGACTCCTAATTTCGGCAGTTCAGCAACTCGGATTCACCCGCTAACGGATGTGTTGCGAAGCCTGATCAAATCTGAAACAAACATCCTAGATATCACTTGATCGGAATCTTCCATCTGGTCCCTCAAAAAGATGGGCGCCCCTGGCTAAGAGGCGCGCTTTTCACTCCAGTGTTGGTTATTTTTGCATCTCCCTTGTTTCTCATTCAATCTCCCGTATCAGGTTCTAGAAAAATCTTTCAAGTTGGCTGGATAGCTAATCAAGAAGCTGACAGTATTCCTGAGAAGTCTTCTTGGAAGTGACAAACCTCAAAACTGAAATATGGGCCTCTGAAATCTAGGGCACCCCTGGCTACCAGGGGCTCTGGTGCTCCAGAGTTAGAAAAATTTTGATGATTTTCATCCCGAAGAAAAATCCCCTCCGAGATGAAGCATCATTTAGAACTTATCTCGCCATAGATTCTTCATTCAAGCGTTTTAGGCTTAGATTTCGACACCTAGTCTCTGGCCATCTGCCATTGACGACCTCAGAGCTCCTAACTTTCCATCTAAAAAAAGCGAAAACTACCCACCAGACTTAAACTAAGTTTTAACTGAAACTGACTTCACCATTGTGATCATGAAGCAAAATAAGCTAATCAAAACAATTTTCAATCAATTCTGACGAGTTTCAATTTTTAGGGTTTCGCCACCTAAAACAAGGGTGCATAAAACCATAATTTTCAATTTTTTCAAATTTCACCAGTATCCTCCTGACATCAAACTGACACAAAGTCCATACTTGATTTTCCCAAAAACTATGCTTTGACAACATTTTACAAGGTTTAGACCCTTTTAAGCAAAATGCCTTAATGAAGCAAAAAATTTGGTTTGGGTACAACATGGATCATGCAATAGGATGCTAGAGTGTCATTCCCGTGAAATAAAAGTGTTTAAGCTTTCTTGAAGTTTTCTTCCCTCGTGCCCCACAGTGGGCGCCAGAAAATTGTTGGCGTAACAATTAGCACCTCTGGAGTGCAAGTTGATACGGACAGCTATGCACAGTGCGTAATGACTGCTCTTCAAATTAAGAGGGTAAGCTCCCTCTTATGTTGATTTGCGTGAAAAAAAGTAAAGTAATCTAACTCCTATCTTTTTGTCTCAGCTGGAAGAGGCACAAGGTTAAGGAAACCAAGAACGTTGCAGCTAAGGATTTTCTTTGCTTTTGCAGATCTCTAACTACAACTAAACTAAATGCTTTAATCTATCCAATCTCCTCAAGAAAACAGAGCATGAGGAAAAAGGAGTAGGAATGGGTTTTACGATAATCTTTAAGTCAGGATTTTCAAGGAGATGATGACACCTATCTGAGACGTAGGCTAAAAGAAAGATTATTGGCACAACATTAAACGACAATCTTCACTTCTAAATTCCCAAGGAGGCGACAACAACTATCTGAGGTGTAGATATGAAACAAAGATTATTAAACATAACATAAGATAGCCAACTAGGATAGCAAATTGCATTGGCGAGACATGCATACAATAAACGATCAAACTAGCCACTCCATTTAACTAAGGTG